>JAOBRC010660119.1:0-10646 GCA_027575255.1 Scolionema suvaense
GGCTACAGGATTAGGAAAACCATTCCACGACATAAATTTCTTGACATTTTTCAGCTCAGTTTGAATTTTGGATGGAGAGCACATGTGGTGTATTCTGGAGACGAAGGGAACGAATCCACGAAATTCTGTGAGACCAGGGCACGAAGCTAGTGAAATGAGTGTATTGACCAGAGAAAGTTGTTTTACGAAGAATACTAAGTCCATCAGGAGAAATGTCAAAATCCAGGAAATGAGGCACTTCATCTTCAAAAGAATCATATGTGAACTTGATGCTTCTATCAAAGCTTTGAAACTCTTGTAAGAGAAGAAGAAAACGTTTCTCAAAAGACGCATATATACCATCATATGATTGTTTCAAAGTGTCTTTTACTTTATTCGCAAATGTCTCAGAGTTAAATTGTTTATAGTCGCGATGTGAGATCACCTTTTGTGATAACCTTTTGTAATTGGAAAACGGTGAATACAAGTCTGTGAAAGTCAGTGAGTCCAGTGGCGAATTTAGACGCATTTTGAAAGCTATTGATTTGTTCGTTAGAATAAGATCTATGCAGGTTAGGTTTGAAGGAGATCGGAAAGAAGTAGGCTCCATACAAGGTTCGTAAGAGTGCACGTGTCTGGAAAATCGGACAATTGTCTTTCCTCTTCGGTAGCATTGAAATCACTTAATAAGACAAAATTATCATACATGGTGTGGTACAGATCCAAAGCTTTACCAATCTCAGAAAATAGAACTGGTCTGACTGTAATGGCTGATGGTAGGTGCCAAACAGTAGCCTCCACGGCGAAAAGCACTTAAGTTTCGCCTAGTGTTCGCAGGGATGACATCTTAAGTGTCCCACTTAATTTCGACGAGCAGGTAATCACACTTTAAGTCTCGCCGGCGATTTTTCCTATGTGATCTGGTCAAGTGTGGTCTTAGTTTAGTTTATAGCCAGGAAGTTATCATACTTCTTTCATCGATGTAGAACGTCAGATTCTTATTTGTAGCATAGACGGGGACAGAAACACGATGATGCAACACAGATTTCTCTTTTTTTATGAACTGCTTTATTAAACGAGAAGGAAGTGTTTTTGCGATAATTTCTTGGCTGCATTAGCATTTTTCTTAGATTATGCTAATTTCACTTATCTCCGTCTTGATCTGGTCAAGTGTGGACTTATTTTAGTTTATATCTAGGAAGTTGTCATACTTTCTTGCATCGATGTAGAATAACTCATCGTCAGATTCTTATTTTTGGCATAGACGGGGACTTCAAGACGATGGTGCAGCACCAATTTCTGTTTTTGTTAACTGCCTTATAGAAAGAAGAAAATTTTGGCAGAAGAAATTCTTTCAGGATTTGTTTTTGCTATTTTGGTCTTTTTTGTTAAGTTTCTTCCGAAAAATCTACCAGTGCTTGGCCAGTCGTAAAATCTATTTTGCAAGCTTTTCAAAACATTAAAGTATCAATCAGTCCATTTAATGTCATGAAGTTTCACTTTTAGTCTTTCTTTGATGCTGTAAAGACTAGTTCACAGCTCTCCCTCTCAGCCCAATAATTGACTGTGATGGCTGATGGCAGGTACCACACAGTAGCTTCTCTTTGCTTTTTTAAATTTGAGTTCTACGAAAATGCTTCAATGCCACGTGCAAAAGTGTGTCGCGAAAGAAATTTGCTGCACATGTCTTCCCTAATGCATACCATTTTTCCACCCCGAAAGTGATTTCTGTCTGTTTGATAGGGTTTTGCATAGCCTGAAATCTAAAATTGGGCTGTTGGGAATGATGCATCTTTTTTGTTTCTGTTAATACTAGCACATCAATGTTCCCTGCCATTAAATCATTAAGCTCATCAAACGTATTGCGAATCGAATTTATATTTAAATAGGCAATAATCACCCTTTTCAAGTCTTTAATTCTCAACTGCTTCAACTTGGAATAAGCATCTTTATCATTATGTACTTCGTGAAATATCTAACAAGATAGAATCATTGATTAAAGGAGTGTTATCAACTAATGAAACATCATTTTTCATGATATCTTGATCAGAGTCATTCAGTGGATGATCACTAATAAAAGGAGTGTTTACATCTGAGAGGCAGTCAGTAACTAAGCATTCATCTGAATTTCGAGCGGTTGGTGTACTGAAGGACGTGCTCACTATGTATCAGTAACCTTTAGGCCTGTTACCGTACTCCTGTGCTAAAACAGTACTGTTGAATAGTAATACGCGCATTAAAACCGACACGAAAAGAAATCCATAAAATTCACAAAATTTATCTAGAAGTACATAAAAGTCTAGACACGCTATATTTGTATCTATGGAGTTAATAAGATTATTAGCTAGTATTATGTTTCCAGACCTCACGAGATGAATGTCATGTTTCAACAAGTGCTCTTCTTCTATATTACAGCTACTAATAAATTCAAAATTGTTCTTTTCACACTCAGATTTCAATATCTTGTTCAATTCATCCACCTTACTCTGTACATTCCTATACTTTCTCGTTACTTCGCCATAGATGATTATTCTTTTTCACCATGCGATAAACACAATTCACCAATCTGTGTGATTTGATTCGCTATGTCAGTAATTGGCTCTTTAGTTAAACCGTACTTCTTAATATCTTTAGTTCCTACATGAAAGTCTGGAGTTTCACCCACTAAGGGCAGGTATGGCATAGTGTGATAGTTGTTTAGCTGACGAACCGGGGAATGATTTCAATTTTGCGTGGCCAGTTATAAATGAGTTGAACTCTCGCATGCTGATACCTTTACACATACTGTCGGGAAATACTGCAATCCGTTTTCCCTGTCTTATTACTTCATTGTACGGGGTGTCTACCGCGATTAGTTTTATTACCTTGCCATTGCCCTCTACGCGATTGAACTTTAGACCATTCATTTTGTCCTGCAGGCGGTTGGCAATCTTGGGCCAAAGCAGCTGAGTGATTTTGATAAGCGCTCAGAGGAGAGCTTCCAATGTTTACATTTCTTATTGTAAGTACTCGTAGGCTCTCAGTAAGCGAGGTGGCCGCTATTAGATGTTCAACTGGACTTGGAAAGTGACACAAACTGTTGAATTTAGTATAGTTTCAAAATTTAGTAGAGCAGTTCCCCAACATATAGGAAAGAGCATAATCACTCATCATTAACTATAACGTCATCAGGAAATTTTAAGAAATACACCTTAGAAATGCTTCCCAGGACTTAGTGGAGTGAGAGGAGAGGGAAGTAGGTTCAACACCATAAGTTTTGCAATGATACCTTTCAATAAACAAAAAGTAATACCGCGGTGACGCCATAATTTATGAGCATTCCTCTTAATTGTGGCACGAACTTCACAATTTCACTCCACATTTCGAAATTCTTCGTTTGAGTATCTCTACACACATCAACGTGTTTGCTACAGCTCAAATGTCACGTAAATACACAACTTTTGCAATTTCCATTCTCTACATTGGGCCTATGCGATCACAAAAGATAACGTTACAGTCAACATGAACAACACACAGAAAATGTTTCTCCACCATCGAGGCAGAAGGGTTTTGAATTTGCTTTTTCAGAGATATCAAAGAAAGTTTTCTGCTACTAGCCTACTAGCCCCGCCCTATGTCTTGAATGTTACTGCACGATTAACAAAAAAAAAATCTTGTTGTTATGGGCTATGCGTCGTCTAGGAATAAAGTCAGGACTTTTTAAGGCTGTTTCAAGCTTTAAGCTACTGATAGTTTTAAGAAGTTTCGGAAAATCGAGGGATGAGGTCTAAAAGACCTCACCCCGGTGCTAATATGCTTAAAGACATCTATTCATTCTACGGAAGATAGAAGAATCCAATTTGATACCTATGTACTATGTGCTTTTAGTGGAAGGCTGACCAGTACCCGAAGTTTCATGAAACGTATTAGAATAAATCTCAGCAGAAAATCCATCTGACCTGTTTTGATGAAAAACTGGTGGGTATAGCTGTACTGCCGTTGACCAGCACAATCTACTATTATGATTTCCAATGGGTCGTCCTCCAATGGATCAGGAATCCATCTATGATAATCAATTCCAATTGTGCGATCATCTTCCTGAATTTGGGGATCCGTGCAGCCTGTCAATGCTTTCGCAAGACTGGTTTTTCCTATGATGACAAAAGATAAAATTTTACGCAAGCTGCTTCTCTACGTTATAATTGAGCTCTATTTGTTACAACAAGAACAGCTGCAACAACAGTAACGAAAAAGTAAAATGTAATCCATGGAACTGATGCAAATTGCTCCAGACAATTACTGATAACACAGTTATTCCGCACTCATGTTTATTTTTGATGCATGAAATAAATAAATAAAATAAATAAATTAAATAATCTTAACCGTATTCAACCTGGGGGAGGGACGGATTCCGCTCCCCCCTCTGGTTTTTCAAAACTTGCTGCTTTTTGGAAGCATGCTGCGTCTCGAAACATTTGGAGAAGTCTTAAAATTTATTGAAACATGTTCTGAACATAAAATCAGGTTCCAAAAATCCTTCGTTTGTCCAGGCCACGCAATCCCCACAATCTGAAAAAACACATTTTCGACCCAAATTTTAAGAATCAGGCATCGAAAAAAAACCCTTTGCAAGACCTTTCTATTGATATATAATATGTGTATAGTTTTTGTTCGTGCAAAAAATAAATCGCTACTGAGCAATTTTCACTAAAATGCCCTACTTCTCACATCCGACAATGGGTCATTTCACTTATGACTGTCAACCCTATTGACTTGAAAGTTGGCACACATATGCATGAAGGGTTAATGAGTGTACCAAGTTTCATTACTATCGAATTAGCAGTTCTAGAATTTTGGACGAGAGGAGATGTTAGATTTGATTACAAATTTACACAAATAGTTGTCGCTACCCATTTGGGTGGCGAAAACTTGTGATTTTTACGAGTTTTGGCCAATTTTATGACGTAATAGGGGTATCAAAATTTTTTTTGACACTATTTGATAGAGCTAAGATAGATGCATCTTTGTGTCACAGGATTTTGTTAAATCTTGCTTAGTTACGAAGACATGGTTGATGGCGTGCTCTGAAGGACGATGAACGTGGTGTGGCCTTCTTTTCCTGCATCACGTATCTGCCAGGTGCAAAAGCCACGAAGTCAAAGGAACAAAAGTTGTCTAAAAGAAGTCGCCTCGTTCGTGAATTGAAGAGCGACTCAGATGGTGACAGCGACAGTGATGAAAACAAGCATCAAAACTGGAGATTGGGGATTTCATTTTAGATAGTATTTGATCGTCCAGATATCCGTCTCTCCGATTTTGAAAACGATGTCAGCAGACAATTTATGAGAGCTGGCTTGGACCTCAGTGAGAGTAAAGCAATACGACCAAGACGTGAGAATTCTTCAGAAGTTGAACTCTTTAGAAAATGGCGTTGTTAATGTTTTTAAGAACTGTATAAAGCAATACACCGCTCAAAAATGAAATTTACTGGATCAAAAAAGATCCATTTCAGGATGACTGTCAGCCAAATTCGGGATTCAGAAAATTTACTCGAAGCGAAGAAAATGCCAATAATTATCTTACCTAAGGACTGTTCTCCCAACGTACTCCATGCTCTAGAAGAGGACTGAGCACTAGTTAAAGCGATGACGCATGGTCGACCAGTATGGCAATCGCATTAGCTGGCGAGAACCGTGCGAACAGCAGTAAAAAACACGATGGAATATCCAACAGGGGCTTCCACTCCTCAAAAAACAGGTGCGAGTCAACTTTCAAACAGTGATCACAGTAGTGAAGAGATTGAGCAAAATGAGTGCCTGGCACATCAGATGTCTCAAATGCTGCAGACCCTTCGTCGCTGTCGAGCGAGAGTGATTCTGAGCTTCTTTTATCTGATGCTGGGCGCATAGGTAACACCAATTGGTGCCTCTGTGGGAAGTGCCAGGCAATGGAAACCGTAACAGAATCTCTGTGCTGTCAAGAAATGGCTGAAATACCGGAGCAACTCTTCAACGGTAAACTTTGATTTGATCATTCTGTCTGTTTTTTCTCCACCCACTCACATCAACTAGTCTCAAGACACAACTATCATTGCAATGTGAGTTACGTGAAATATATTCACTGTCGGAAATTAGAATCATCGAAGATCCGAAGATAAAATCTACACGGGGTTACAATATAGCATTCTTCCATAACATTATCAGACACGATAAGGGTTGACCCTGCTTGAAATAGGGCTTTGTTTTACGTGAAGTTTAAGTTAATAGTTTGTTTACGTTTTTGGCTCTGCATATGCGTAAGTTTTCTCAATTCTCAAGTTTTTTATCCTAGGTAAATCTGAGGCTGTGATGTGTAATGTTTTTTCATGAATAGATAGAAGTGCAAGTTAAACAATTTTTTTTCCTGTTGAGTTTAGGAAGTAGTTGCATTACACAATCATTCATTGTTCGTCGTGTCCAATGGATAAGCTAGAAACCTCTCTGTTGGTTATCCACCAAAGCAAATATTAGATTAATCTGTTCTTTAATAGAGCAGCCAACATAATAAGAAACAGCATACAACTTCAGTCGCTACACAATACTAGCATAACGCTACCCCCTGGAGTAGTCAACTAGTCAACAGCAAGCAAGCACGTTCCATGATAGCCTGCTCGCAAACTGCTCAAGAAGTTCAGCTTCTCTCACAATCTGCTCACCTTCGTACGCTGATGCAATTTGCTACGTCAGTGCAAATTCAATACCCTATCTAGTGAATGGCTCGGTCACCTACTCTCATACAGCGCCAATTTCAATAAACAAATTTGAATCTTGGCGCACATTCCAGCCGTTGCTACGATACATAGCATAATTAGCAGCTGTGCTTTTTTTTCGTGAGATCTTGCTAATTTTTTTAGGAAGCCGCATGACATAAGCGCCTAATGTTCGCAGACCTAGCAAACGTGTGAAGTGCGCTAGGTCTGGAAGCAGGCTAGTTCCATGAGAGAAAAAAAATAACAGATAAGTATGCAACACCCGTTGACTCAATGCTTGCTGTGTGACTGCCAAATCAGAAAACAATAGAATTCTTCTCTAACCGAAGAAAGCAAAGCTCTTCAATATTCTATTTTTTGATATTCTAAACCAGATTGAAGTACATTATTTGTCTTCGTCGAAACTGTCCGATTCTTTATATACATTGCCATTTAAATTTTGAAATTAAATGTGATATAAGTCAAAAAAATAAAAAATGGTACATCTGGAAAGGTTAGCTATATCGTTCAACGTAACGGATTTCATTAACTAATACACGCTTATCATACAAATCACATCTTTATAAACAACACCTAGAAAATCCTTTGCTCGCCGAAGAAGGAAAACACCAAGGCTTATCCAAGGAAAATAAAAAGAAACAGATTTTAAAATTGGAAACAGTATTGCCCATAAAAAGAGAGCGTAAGAGCACCAAAAAGGAAATTTACATTATTAAATTTTCATAGCACAAGAACTTGGGAGACATGAAAGAAAACCTACATGCCAAATTGTAAGAACTGACCGTGGGTCGCTACTGTCCATCAACTGCAGACTATTAAAATACAACGAACAATACTTTTATACAATTCTATCTATATACATAAAACTGCGAGAGAAAAACCTAACAAAAAAAAGGAAGTACGTACATGCCTATACATATATCCTACATAAAGTTATTTACTACTTAAAAATAAATACCAACGATATTTGCTAACATATACAAGCTTACTACTGAATCTATAACCATTTGGAAAAACTTTTTAAAAAACGGAAACACGTACGTGTTTATATATATAATCATACATTAACTTATGAACTCCTATAGAAAAATAAAAACTGGAAAAAACTATGTAAAAAATTATGAAACCTCAGGTGGATGATCCAATGCTCATCCTAGTTGTTACCGTTTTATTAACTCCTTTTTCGGAGGTGCCTCAACTCGCAAGATTTGTGGGAAGGTCAGGAGACTGAGGAATTTTTTCACCAAGTTGCACATCAGCGACAGATTCCATCATCTCATTTAAGTGTTCATATGTTTTAGGAGCATTTATTGGTGGCACTATCCAGTTCTGTGTTTATTTTGAGAAAACACGATTACAGCGAATCTCTCCAGATGAAGTCAACGCCAGTCCTCAGTTGACGCCACTGTTGTGGTCCATTGCTGCCAGCTTTGTTCTCGCACTCATAGCAAGTAAACTGAAATGCTGACGTTTTGGACAGTACTTATTAATCAGAGAGTGGTAGACTTCCAACTGGCCAGTATGGTGAAAGTCAACCAACATGTCCAAATCTTTCCACAAATATTTTCCAAGACTATGCTCTCTACTGTCCCATATGAATCAGAGTGTTCTTTCAACCAAGCAATCTCTCGTGCGTCGTTGTTAGAAATTTTCGAATGATGACACGCCCCATATGTGCCTCCTTGGTCACGCTCCCACAGATGAATGTTTTTGACATGATACAGAAGACTGTGCCATTTTGATTTTAAATGTTCAGCATTACCCGTTGCAAGATGCACAACACTACCAAAAATGACTAATGATGGACTTAATCCAAGCGGACAGGTCATTTTTTCGATGCTTTGGATAATTTCTTTTTAATTTGTTTGCTTACATGCCAAATGTCCGACTGGTGTCTGATAAGTGGAATCTCTTTTTTCATATAAGCTCCTATTTGTATGTGCCGATCTGTAGCAATACTACTAATTTGAATCCCCAGACCTTCCCTCAAGCAATTTTACGAAGCCATAATTTTCAATGTTATTCGGAGAAGAAACTTCTCCGACATGGACTACGATGAAGTCGACAACTTTGTTAGTCAAGGGATCCATGAAAGTATACGTGCCCTAGAGAACCGCATCTGCCATCAGCTATCAGAGAAACAGAAGTCATGACACTCATGGTATGTAGTATAGATTCTTATATGGCTGTAAAATGGCTGTGAATGACGGGAAAGAGCTTGGATTTCTGAAGATCATTGTACCTAGTCCGCTGAATAAAACGTAGATTAAGCAGCTTACAGATTTCATTTATTCGGCCGAAAGTGTTTCCCGTAAATAGTATTGCTGCAGCAAGCGATAGATTTCCTGCGGCCACACCATTAATCATAGGCTGTGATCGCCAGGTAGACTCCTGTCCTCTATCACAGAGAAGATGCACAACCAAAAGGCTACCAATAATTCTAGTGGATGTGATGCAGGTAGACTGACCACATTGCTGGGAGAAGCGAAGAAGGGGAATCAGGCAAGACCAGAATACAAGAAACTTTATGTCCTTGTTGGGTGAAGACGACGGGGAAATAACAGATGAATCGAGTTCAGTGCAAATATCGTCATCAAAATCGTCATCAGAAGAAATTTCATCGTCGGCTGGATCATACACAGAAGTATTTTCGTCACAATACGCTGATGCATTGTTAGTACTTAATACCGTATTATTTAAATTTAGGACGTCTATCTTACTCAACGCAGTTAAGGATTGAAGACGATCTTACGCAAAGTTCGTCGGGATAGCAAGCTCGTTTTCACAGCATCAGTTCTACCCTTCCCCATTTCTGAATGTAGTCATATTATATACCGCTGGAAAGTTCAGCATCTCCTCTATACAACCCCGGTAATATTTTTCTTCCAGATGTTAGCGTGTCGGCGCATTAACGATCATTCTAACGTGTGGTCTCAGACCTAAACCATGCCGGGGGCAGACACACAAACCTTCCCGTGGTACAAAACTTGCTTCAGGGGGACCTATGACAGTCCAGTTACTTCAAAGTAAAAAGATAGTGAAGGTTTTTAAATGAAAAGCGCCTAAAATGTTTAAAAACTTTGTTTCTCGGCACAATTCCCTCATTTGGACAGTGATTTTGATACCAATACCGTGAGAAAATACCGAAAAGATTTTTATTTTCTCGTAGCTACATATATGACCCACCCAGCAAAGCGATCAGATTCTGACTTGGAATTTCCTTCGCTTGCCCCCGTGGCTAGTTTTTTTGGTTCACCCCGTTTGGCAGTTCATCATAAGATTCCACCAGGCCTACTGTTCCACCGACCTGTTTCATTAACTGCCCAGAGGACCCTCGGCGCAATTACATGTTACCGGCCCGCGCAATTCAATGTCCCTGCAGCAGCTGGTTACATTACTTGGCGCTACAAGAAAACGCGAAAGAAATTTTCTGTGAAGAAGGTAGAGCTGGAAAGGAATTTTTCGGTGAAGGTGAAGGAGGTATGTGTAAGTTGAATAATTGATCCAATATGCATGTTTTTCTTAACTAAGAAAACAGGCCCGTAAACCAACCTTTTTGATATTTTTCCACGTTTGCACGCAAAGAAAATCCAATTGCTCAGTCAAAAGAAAAGATAGGAGATGCAGGGCCATTCGAGAGACAGATCTTCACTGCAGTGTAATACAATCTTTTACATGTATACGACTAAAGAATTACTTAATTACCTGACATTTCAGAAGGTAATTCTACTTATATGTCCCATAAGAAACATGACATTAAGTATTCTTTCACACTGCAGGTCTATTGCACTTCAAAATACATATCCACAGCTGAAGAAGCATGCAACAAGTATGTCCCTTCTTGATCCACTGACTTGCGGTTTTGCCAAAGCGATTGGATTCACAGTCTGGTCCTCTGACGTAGGCTTGAGCAAAGAAGATGGGGAGTCACAAAATAAAT
>JAOBRC010660341.1:0-10644 GCA_027575255.1 Scolionema suvaense
TAAGCTCTACCGATTGTAGTTTGCAAGAACTTTCAATTGACTTTCCAAAGCTTTTAAAAACTATCATCCGAAACGGACCTAAAGCAAGAATTGCTGGATAAAACCCTGACTGGTAACAAGGTTGTTTGAAGGTCTCTTGGGTATCATATTGCTCGAAAAATAAAATCTGTAAAACACAGATTCCATTCTGGATCCTACGTATTTGTTTTGACAATTCTTCTAACCACGACTGGACATTTCTGGATTTCCCGTGGTATAACTGTGGCCATAGATGTTGAGACTTCTACCATCTTAAATCTGTTTTCAAATCCACAGATGCCCTAAATCTGATCATAATTTTGAAATGCCAACAAAATTGACGTGATCATCTGATTTCACAGTCATAAGAAAAAAAATGCAAAAAGAAAACCAGGAGGATTTCACTGAATGTACAACTATGTATCCTGTTAGAAATTGAGCCTGTCACGACCAGATTTGTCAGGTCAAGCTTCCTTGCCTCAACTTCCTATGATTTAAGATAATTTTATACTGATTATTCTTTCCAAGAAAAAAAGCCAGCACAGTAATCCGAAACCTTGTATATTTTCAATCATATCGTCCATCACTCAATGAATACCATAAAAGCAATTATGAAAATGTTGGTAGGGGTAAGCAATAAAAATGAACTCTACAAATTCTTACCAGAGTGTCTGCCCACCAAAACTGAAGAAATGCAGAAAGCTGCCCATCCCTATTTTGCTTGGATCTTCAAGCAGATCTTCCCCTTCATCACCAGACAGCAAGCTGCCTGCATACTGCAAGACAAAGTCACGTGCCTTTATGTGCTTTGTGGTGAAAACTGCGTAGCCTGAAATTAACAGAGACAATACATTTCTATAATATGCAGAGACAAACCATCAAATATACTGCAGCTCAGTTATATTTATAAAAGCAGAAAAAAACATCTACACGCCTTTATCATGAGCACCAACACTATAAGCACCACCTGTCTCGGTTTCATCAAATATCTAACTGACGAATAAGCATTATCCCAACCTGAGGAAACAAGTTTTCCATAGTTTGCTAAATTGAAATAATTGTACTGTAAAAATCAAGCGCACATACATAGCTTTGAGTGTACCAAGTTTATTTGGACCGACGTTTGAAACAATTTAGATGATTTATGAATGACTCACATAAGCACCACCTAACAATAAGTGACATCGCATTCAAATTAGTCAAATTGTAAAAAAAGAATTTGATGTCATGCCAATTCTCTGACAAAGTTAGATAATGCCATTGAATTTCCAGTTAGTTTGATGAGTAAGTCCAGAGCTATGAAACCAGGTTTTTAGCCGCGGGCCTACTTAGCCCCATAGCCTTCCAGGGTTCAAGAACCATTCTTGTAAAAGATATATAGGCTTGGACATGGATTCACAGTAACTAAGCTATTATGAAATCTCTCCCACAAGAACCAATTGAAGCATTCTTAGAGCACCAATTTCTGCTTTTACATATCATTGTTAATAGCCTATGAATAGTAGTCATATGTTCGTACATTTGTACATCTCAGCACATTGTTGTTTCTCTTCAAGGGAGAGAAACAACAATGACAGATCAAGTGTTGTAAATTCATTACCAATTTCTTGATGAATGACATGCACCTCCAATGATGCTTTATCTGCCAAAGAAATAGCTTCAATTTGCTTCCCTCTCAGCCTTCGAGTCATGATGGTTCGTCAATGTCACTAGAATACGAATTAAAGCATAAGACAAGAGCTCAGACATTGCCATGCAGGCAGGGTTTTATGTAGCCAGTAGACTATGTCCAGAACTTACTGCAACAGATTTGGCAAAAAAAATTAATAACTCTTATGTTAACTACATAATAAGTCACATCCTAGGTGAACGTTTTGCCAAAACGTTTACAGCTTCATACATGTTACGCTTTAAATCTATGGCATCAATTATAGAATGATACAATTTGGGGGAGACCAGTGGGGACCAGGGTGTCGGCAGTTGCAAGAGGGTGGACAACACCCTCGTCCTCCCGTGATAGGAAAACTTGATCTGCATAGACATTATTGATTCAGTTTAACTCCATGCAAATCTTTCCTTTGCCCAGTAATTCACACCAACCTCTACTATACATAATGTGCATACTGTATAAAGCACAACCAAGGCTTGTTTCCAGATGCATATACGAAGACTTGTGCAGTACTCATTTTTGACTGACCAACAATTTACTCTTGGTGTTTACACAATTAAGCCTTTTCTTCAAGTGTTGACTTAGTTAACCTTGTGCTATTTCCTGATGCGTATTTGCGTTTGGCATAGTGCAGACTTAAAGCAGATCTTGTGTTGTTTAAAAACAAGTTTAAAAAATGCTTTCCCCCCAAAATACATTCCTGAAAAGGGCAGAGATTTGCTTCATGGCTGATTCTGCGAGGGAGTCTACCCTCAGGTGTTAAACGCTCTGACTTCCAAGTCAAGTTCGTCGTCGTAGTCTCATTCGCTTGTGGCAACCTCGTGTAGTCATTTCCCCATTGTATATTGATATATGACAAATGTCGGAGTGTAAATCTGTTCTTATTGATGTTAAGTATTCTGTTCAAATCTGTGCGGCCTGACAATCATGCTTCTGTCACATGCTGTGCTGTTGTTATGGCTGTGCAAGTGTTTGCTAGTCAGTTTGTAATAATAATTGCGTCTGTTGTGATATACGAAGAGTGGGAGTTCTTGTCTATAAGAAATATTATTATCACTAGATTGATCCTGCTTGTACAAGGTTACTATAACTGAAATGCAATCTGAAGCATTTGGAAGTCATGTGTTGTCCGTGTTGTTATTTGGATTGATGGGAGTTCAGCTTAGTGCACTGGTGGTTAGCAGGAAGAAAGCATATCCTTTATTGCTGACACATAGCGTAGACCTATGATGTATCCTGCAATTCCAAAATACTTAAAAAGCTAAATGCAAGTGTAGACATAAAGCAGCAGATGTGGTGTTACTTACAGATTGAAACAATATTTGTACAAACACCTTTAAAAAAGCTGTAGATACTTCGCAAGCCAAATTTATTCCAAATTACTCTGTCAGCATTTGATAGTACAAGAAATGCTATTTTCGTGTGTAGGTGGAGGTACAGAAAATATCTAGTGTGTTCTGAAGTCAAACACAATGTGGGCATAAACCAACTCAGATACGTTTAAATATGATTGA
Source organism: Scolionema suvaense (assembly GCA_027575255.1). Classification (NCBI taxonomy): domain Eukaryota; kingdom Metazoa; phylum Cnidaria; class Hydrozoa; order Limnomedusae; family Olindiidae; genus Scolionema; species Scolionema suvaense. The sequence continues at coordinate 3,202 of JAOBRC010660341.1, forward strand.
AAGTATTGAATGGCAATAATTCCCTAAATCCTAAAGATGTTAAGGTATTCTGGCTCCCTAGGCCTGTTAGCCACTAAAGTCCTAGTCGAAATACGACTGAATATAGATCTTTTTCCAGAAACGACGAGTGCTCAAAGTAGTTTGCATTAAACTTTGTATACATCGACATTTGTAATAGTGTAGAATTAAAGAAGATCGACAATTTATTTTGGCATGGATAAAAACATTTATACCGTAAGTGTCAACTGCTGCAAACCCAGTCTATGTCTAGGGGTACATTTTGGCATTCGTGGAAGAGTAGACTTCAAGCAGATCTGGTGTTTATTTCTGATGTATATTGTTTGACATTTGACAAACTGTAGACTTAAAGCAGATCTGATGTTCATTGATATTTGACAAAGTGTAGACTTTAAGCAGATCTGGTGTTCATTTCTGATGTTCATTGATATTTGACATAGGGCATAGTACGCAACCCCCTTCACAAAAAGGGGGGGGGCGGGAGAGAGATTTTCAAAATATCAGCATAATGGGGGTAAGACAATTTGTTGTTTTTTTTTCTTGGCACGGGGGGGGGGGAGTGAGCAACTTGAGGGAAGAGTTAAAGATAGGGGATACAGTATCTGCTGTATGCATTAAATTTCGATACCAGTTATCTAACAGCGTTCAGAATTTCTATTTCAATTCTACATCAACTGTCCTCGTATTAGTTTACTATATGTAGGGGAGTGATTAGGCCAGCTGGGGAAGATTCCAATATCACTTGACATGGAATTAGTATTGTAGCATGCAGAGTTTTAATAATTGTTGCAGCTAATGGTCTATGTAGCATGTTAGTGGTTGAAATAATTTACCCAGCTTGAGTTTTGATTGGCGGCATTTCATTGGGACAGTTTATACTGTCTGTGGATTACGTTCCACTCAGTTATGTTCTACTTTAAATACAAGACTGTCTTTTATAATCTCACAGCTACTATGTGCCTTGCTGCTGCTCATTTGTATAAGTTTGAACAGGTTGTTTTTATTTAAAGGAACAGTAGCTCAAAATTTTTTTTTAGCCGATTGCATTAGTACTGCCATACCTCATGGAGATTTCATAGCCATACTTCTTTTGAATCACACTTTTTCCTCCATTTCAAAATACTCGGTATCCCGAGCCGCGCACACGAAAAGCTATGTCTTGCGTATTAAATGAGCCACAGCTCATTTAATACGCATGGAAGACAAGGGGATTAGCGTACGCATTCTTGTCTTTCGCCGAGAACGCAACAGGTATGCACGACTTTACAATTCTTGTACTCAACAAATTTAGATTTTGCTTTCCAAATGCAGCATTCCAACTCAATCTGTAACTGTGAAATTTGGTATGAGAGTTCGCAGAGCATATATGTACGCAGCAATGCTTATTTTGAGACACAGTTCCTTTAGCCCCACTGCTTCAGTTTGTCTCAAACATCTAATACTAATACAATGTTTCGAATTTTATGTTTTAAATTTCTCAGATTTTTTACAACGTAATGCATGGTCATGCATTACATTAGCTGCACATCCTGAATTTTGTTTACTCGCTTTTGCTATAGTTCTATGGGGGTTATGAATTACGGGAAAAAGGAATGCTAAAAATGGGAATAAACAATTTTTTCATGGGCGTAGGTTTACCTGGAGGGGGTACAAATTTTCTTTGGAGCATTGAAAAACTCTGCACACTATATGGTGTAGACTTAAAGTAGATCTGGTGTTTATTTCTGATGTGTATTATTTGATTTTTGATACAGTGTTGTATTTGAGCTCACTTCAACTAAGTACAAGTGCAGGCATGAAGCACAACTGGCATTGGCGTCTGGTGCATATACACGGGTTTTTATCTGAGTACTTTCAGGCCACTGAGTCGATTGAGTTTTGAAACTCAATCAGCCACCAAAATTTTTTGAACGATGTCATGTGACATTTTTGCAATAACTTCCGGTTTGCGTGGTAATTATCTGGAAACTTGTTGTCGTGCTATGATAGTAGTCTGAGCAGTCTTTGAAAATTTATACTTCGATTGAGTTTTGAAACTCAATCAGCCACCAAAAGTTTTTGAACGATGTCATTTGACATGCATGCAATAACTTCCAGTTTGCGTGGTAATTATATGGAAATTTGTTGCCGTTCCTATTGCGCGTGTGAAGCACAACACCCATAGAGCGGACAGGAGCAGATCACACTGCGTGTTCGTTTCTGTTGTTGAGACAAGTGAAAATGAGCAGTGAACAGGTCGGTAAAAGCCCATCGCTACACGTCCACGAGAGAGGCGTATTCTTCCTGCAGGCTTACCATCGGCGGAAGAAAGAAGTCATCACAATCATCTGTGACAGGTGCTAAAGACTATTACGTCTTTGCTATATTAAGCCTAGAGGCTGATGGAGTTGTTCAAACCTGCCAATATCTTTTTCTGATGGAATGTGATGTATCATCAAGTTCTGTTCCAGCAGTACAACTGTTGCTGGTACAAATTAATAGTTTTATAGCAGCCTTGGTACTGTGGTTGCCCCGGGCGGCAGAAAAAAGAAAAATTATTATTGAAAGGATGCCTTCGTCTATGTAGGACATCTGTGCAGGGTCTTTGCATCAGAGCACATTTTGCTGTCCAACTTGTTCTCCAAGTTCTATTGCCAACTAATTATGTGCATAGTATGCAAGCAAGTGTTTACATAATTTATTAGTTTAACAGCGAAATGGAAACTGGTATGCGTATAGAATGTGCTGATCCTGTTCTGGTAATCTACACGTGATTATGTGCATGATAAAAAATATTGCTAGACGGCAAGATGCTCGCTGATGCAAAGACCCTACACGATACTTTTAATCGTGGAGGGTCTTGTGTGAAGGCTAAGAAGATCAAGGTTACGATGCAACTGAAAATCAGATCATGAGAAAGATACACACTCTAACATCATACTTTTGTTCCTTGAGGAGCAAATTCGTAGGATCTGCAAAATGGAGGTTTTATGAGAAATTTGAATTTCTGAATAGTTCATTGGGTCAGTGAAGCAAATCATGTCGCAAAGACAAAAATGATTTGTTCTGTGAAAGGTTGGCCGCATACTTAAAGAAAATACCTGAGGGACCTGACAAAGACAATTTGGGGTCTAGCACTGGTCAGCATGGATTGAATTTCACTCACGAAACAATCACTCAATGAAGAAGGTAGCCAGCAGTTAGTTTGCTGTAACATATCAGGATGACAACTTTGTTTGCTCTTTAGTGCATTTCGCTATTTTATCTTTTTCACGGGTAAGGTAACTTTTAGAACGCACTATACTATTAGGTTTTAGTTGTGTACTTGTAGGCATGCGGCATAGTTCATAAATCTGACATATTGGCTTCTAAATTTCAATACTATCGAAGAATATGCCAAATTATCACATGCTTGAGTTTTGTTAATTTTTTTTTTGTTGGTTGTGCTTTTAGTTGTGTGTTAATGCTTTTTGTTAGTTGTGCTTTTAGTGGTGTGTTAATGGAAACTGCGAAAGTGGCTAGAAAAATCCTGACTAACTATTTAAATGGCTTCCGTCTGATTATGGCTGATGAGTTTGCAGAAAATGGCAATATGGTATTAAAAGTGATGTCATATTTGTTTATAATCTATTGATTAAATTTCATTTCACATGCTGTCGAATGCACGCTTTTTTTTCTACTTAATATTTATTACTAAGTGTTAGTTTTAGTGTGGCCACATACCGCTCATCTCAAACTGTTTCCATGTTCATAAATTTGAATAATAGGGCTACGTTGCCGGTCGATCATCCGGTTCATCCTTTACAAAATATTTTGTACTACAGCAGATGCATAGTATGAACTTGCAAGCAAGACTGTTCCATGTGTCATTGGGCACTTTTCTTCGTGACGTTCACCCTTGCCCTCAACGGTGTATGTTGCAAAATTATGATTTATGATACAATTCTTAGGTATTCATGCCTGTTAATCTTTGCTAATGTTTGTTAGAAGCTGCCTGACAACAGCTTTATTGTTGTCACTATCATTCGAAAATACTTGATGTCTACGTGTTGTACATTTTTTAAGGTGCCTACCTGTGACACACGAGAAATCGGTTGTCTCAGTTAGGTCTTACTATTTATTTCTTCAATGGGCTGATGATTGGATAATATGCTGGCAAGGAGGTTTGGGTAGCAGGTGCGAATATGTGAGAATGGATTTGATGACCAGATAAATCTAAAGCTGAGCAGTCACGAAATGCTATCATAGAGCAAGCTACTAGCAAATTGTTTACTTATTGCTCATTAGGGCTCTTACCAGTGGAAAGCGACAGACGCAAACAGAGTAAGTTCACTCGACATGAAATAGGCTAATTTAAGAGAACAGATAGCACTAGTGAGTTTACTCACAAGGCAAAGGAAAGCTACTTGACGTCTTCACTGCACATGTAGTCTGTGAAACATGCTTGGATAAAATGCTGACATCTGGTGTTCTAATCTGATGTTGATTGATATTTGACAAAGTGAAGACTTAAAGCAGGGAAGGTAGTCAGTGATCTTCTATGCAAAACCCAATTTTCAACTTGCGATGTGGTGCCACCATGATAAGCAGAGAAGTGCAGCGCGTTTGTTTTGGTCTCTGGTATCCAGCTCATCAATAGAAGTGAGAGCTTACATGAGCTGGTATACAGAGGCATCAGCGACCGCACAACAAAAACATACAGTCCTCTGATGCGGCCTATCAGATATATTAAAGCAGATATGGTGTTTGTTCTAATGTATATTTCTTGATATTTGACTAAGTGTAGACTTAGTTTATTCTGATATATATTACTTGATATTTGATAAAGTGCTGACTTTAGAGAGCACTTGGCCAGTATCCTGGCATGTGATGCATTGCTAATGGCACAGTTTACTAGGAATGTGATTCAATTAATATGGTGATTTCTTTGATGGTGCCACGGTCGCATCAAGAGTAAATGATAAGTAAGGCTATATTCACTTTAGTATCATCCTTCAACCGGGTACCGTTGGTACCATCATGTTTTATATTGCTTGCCCCGTCCTGATAAGCTCCAAAACCTTTCTGTAAACTAAAGAGCTCCTCTTCAGCAAGATATGTTTGCTTTGGAGACGGTACCTTATGCGGTACCATCCAACGGTGCTCACTAATCGTCAGTACAGTACCGTGCAATGGCAGAGTGTGGCAGTATCCCATGCAGAACAGTAGCTACTCGTTCAAAATAAAATTTGCAAAACATGGTGCGCAGGGGTTCATATCAAAACCATCTGCCTCGTTAATTTCGAAAAACCTTTCACCGCTTTTCCATCATTTCGATCAACAACTCCTTTTCTCACATAGTAGAATTCATTCCCACTGGTAGCAAAGATTGGTGTGTCCCTATCGAGGACAATGTTTGTCTTGTATTCATTCTTAGGGGCAGGAAAGTTCGTAGTGTCGCCTTCCAAGAGTTGCAGGAACCGGCTCCACGGAGTTCGACCCCCAACCAGTTGTAAGTAGATGTAGCGGGGTTGACAAAGCAATTATAGATCACTTTCAATGGTATCAGCAAAAACGACTTAGCACAATTTGTTGGGCCGCAGATTAGAATATTTTTCTTTTTTCCCTCTGCCCCTCCGCAACGCCTTTCTCATAGCTCAGGAAGCAGTGACGCAAGAGCCAGATTCTGCCACTGTCCAGTGCATAGACATTGTTCCTCAGATGCTTCAATTAGAATTTGCATCTTCGTTCAAGTTGTCATTCTGCTTGCTCTAGTTCCCGTGTCGTTTCAATCAGCTCATTTACTTTATTTGCAGGTCTGTTCAGAATGAAGTGTTTTAAGTCAGTTTTGCCTGCTCTCGCTTGTCGCATAGCTAACGCCATAATTTCTAACCTTGACTTGACGTTATCCCTGATGATTATTTGATTAGCTTCCAGTGTTGAAAGCTTAACACGCTTGCTTGCTCTGCGCCCTCCCTGATTTGTCCGCCGTCTTCTGCTGTTGTCCTGTTGGTGTTCACCAGATGCAATATCAACATGACCTTCACTTTGACAGAATTCGCGATCCAGTTTTGTTACAAAGCGCCATGCCCGAAAGTATTGGTTATCGCCTGCTTGTGTTTCGCTGAAGTTGAGAACCACCCCATAGTCTGCAATAAATTTGTTCTTCGCGGCCAACCATTTACGTTTTCTGTCCAGTTTCAGGTACATATGGAAGTGATACTCACCTTCCCTGTGCTGTTCCAATGAGCACGCCCATTGTATGACACGCACTCTGTCACTTGTAAATGTTGCAGTAACGGCTTCAGCAAATGACTGTCTGGTGAATAATGTAGTATCTACTTGACTATAAGTTGTTAGATACACCTGTCGTACCACTCTTGCTGCCAATGCCTCCAATACCTCTTCTTCTTCCCCCGCTTCTCCTTCTTCTCCTTCTTCTTCTCCTTCTTCTTCTTCTCCTTCTTCTTCTTCTTCTTCATCATCATCTTTTTGCTCTTCTTTTCCTTCTTCTTCACTACATCCTCCTGCCTATCCTTCTTCTTCATCTCCATCATCTTCGCCATCTTCTACTTCTTTATCTTCTCTGTTATTATTTTGGCTTTCGGGAGTTTCATGTTCTTCCTCGATTTTGCACATCGTAATCTTCTTCTCTGCCAATTTCTCTGCTTTCATCTTTAAGTTCTAAGTCACTTTGAGACATGGCTAGAAGTAGATCATCACCAACCGTACTTGATTCCAAATTTTTCCGAATGTGTACCTCACACGTCCAAAGCTTGCCTTTGCTATCTTACGTATGTACAACACAACCTGCAGCCTGCTTCAATTTCTTCTTTAGGCTGGTAATTGATGTTCTCATAATGCCTAAAATCCGCAGCTATAGGCCTTTGATGTAGAACTTGCAGTAGGCACATTTTGTCAATTTAATCATCTGTACTGGGATTTGAACCTGCAACCTTATACACTGTAATGCCACCCCTTAGACTACCGGGCCACGGGTTCTTGCTGAAGATGTGCTTTCTGTTTGTAGACGAACGCTTCATTCAATAGATCTTGTGAACAAGAAAAATCTACTGGCACAGCAAGTGTTGTGTTGCCCAGATGAGAGCCAAAGATGTGCTTTGCTACAACTCCTTATGGAAGTAAAATCAAAACTGCGTGTCTTTCGTAAAGGAGAACGAAATAGGAAGCGTAGGTGGAAAAGGAAGGTGGCGTCAAGAAATTTTTGGAAAAACCCTTACCAGGCGGGAAAGGATATACTCGACCCCAAGTGTTCAGCGCACCTTAATGTCGACCTTGAAGATCTTGACACTCATAAATCTGCCACTAATACAGATCCGTTCGCAGGGCAACCTCTCCCGCAGTTGCTCGGCTTGCCTAATCTTGCTGCACCTTCAAAGCAATTTTCCTGCACCAGGCTAGAATATGATGCTTTCCTAAGTGTACTGAAGTCTCGGAGGAACGGAT
>JAOBRC010660452.1:0-10644 GCA_027575255.1 Scolionema suvaense
AGTTTCCCGGCATGCCTGAATTTATTCCCCGGCATTACGGGACTTCCGGGCTTTTCGCCGGGATATTATTGACAGGGTAGTAACCACCTTTTTAGAGGAACAAACTATTCTAGACATGTTGTAGATTTGATCAGCCGTGGGCACAGGTGGAATAGGAATGTTGTGAATGGAAATTTTTTCAAAGAACTCTTCGGGACTTCTGAGTAATAGTATTTTCTTAGTTGAATCATTTCTCAATGATTTTTCTGGTATGGTTTCTTGTGTGGACTATAATGTATTCTAGTGCAGAAGTTTTAAAATTCTTTGATTAATATTTTGTTTTCCAGTTGTCATCGATATTGGTTGTCAAAAGAAGAATAGTGATTGTAGCAGGCAATATGGAGTGGTTGTATTCATGCTCTTGCAATCCAGCTAAGGCTGAACTGATAGCTGCTTTGTCAGACGTAGTTTCATCTGGTGTGGCCGGTAGGTAGACAGACAGACATCATTGACATGTAGATTTGCTATCATCAAGCGAACATTGTGTACTCCAACTATAGCTGAGTATAAGGAGCTTTCAGAACCAAGATTCTCATCTCGTTTTTAATGAAAATGTTATAAAACACTGAGAATAGTTGCAGTATATACATGATATGCGATTGGCCATGCGCAATATAGAGAGAAGTGTAAATGAAACAGATGACTATTTGTTACTTTTGAGATAATTGCAGATTCTTCCCTGGTGTTTAAATGCATCCCTTTCTTCATTTTTACTTGCTTTAGGACATTCATAAAAGTTATCAACTGTTGCAGGTAGCATAGACCTGTTGCCTTTATTCAATAAATGTATTGCTGAAAGACAACTGTTATGTATTTTCTAGAATGCTTTCCTATTATTCAGTGTTTCAGAAAGAAGAGTGTATGCACATTCGGGCTGCTAGATCCATACTGGAGGAACTAGATTCATTTGAAAATTCTGATGCAGAAGAGCGTGAGTCCATCCTCACTATGTATTGAAATCTCTGCATTTGGATAATTTGATTTCATCAAGTCCTGTGTGCTGTGCCGATGCCAAAGCAAACTTTATACTTTTGGTAAATTCACTTGGGCCTCTATCCAAATGTTGATCTAGAGGATATCATATGTTATTTTTTGAACATTCACATTCACATGTTGAGATTCACTTGGGCTTCTATCCAAATGTTGATCTAGAGGATATCATAAGTTATTTTTTGAACATTCACATGTTGAGGGGATTATATGAGATGGAGCCAAACTGTTGGTTCGTTTAATTTTGAATATCCAGCCATATTTATTAGGAACGGTCGCAAGTTTTTGATGGAGAGCACTCGATTTTCCATGTTAAGTAATGTTTCATAGGCTCATGTGTTCGCAAGCAATTTTCTCCTCGTGTTTCATCTTGTTAATTATTTTATGAAACCCAAAAGAATCAAAACAAGAGCACAGGCTTGCGCCTTCAAGATTCGCGCGCGCAAATACAAGAACTGTGAATACACTTTCTTGCCAAACTTAATGGCCTAACAAACATAGGATTTAACTTACTTTCTTTCCCGATACCATATAACACAACGCAACAGAGTTTTGTCACATACTATGTTGTCTATCCAAATAGTGGTTCTTTCTTGATTCAACTTCTTGATGCGTTGGAAATACAAGCAGTGCGGCCGCGTCAGAAATTTACTTCTTACTCAAACACATTCATGATCCACGAACACCACCCGGGCAGTCAAGATAATATTTGTTGCAACATTATGCTGCTTCAAACATTACCAAAGCTAGCAGACATTTATTTTTTTCAATACCTCTTTTAAATTCGAATTGATGCTAACTGATTTGATTGTTGAGCAGACAATGTATGTAATTGTTCGATTGATATCAAGCAATTTCTACAACGTCACAAGCAAGTGCTTTTCGATTGTGTGCCTCCTCAGGTACGATCATCCTCGAGCTCAGACAAACAATGCCTAATTGACAATGCTTATGATGACATCTTCCCAAAATGGATAATGACAAGTTGATTGGTGATTGGAACAACAGTTGTCACAAAAACAAACGCTATCACGTGCCTTTCTACAAGTTGATTGGTTCCTTATAATATACGTGGTTCAATTGTCGTAACCAAGTAGGTAACAGATCTGTCTTCCCGCATAGAAACAGGGTTACGTCAAAAAGTATTTTCTAATCAACACAGTCAAACTTACATTGTTGGCTAGAAACCTTTGTCGCCACAGGAGCTTATGATGGACCTTTTTTATCTTACAGTGAGAGTGCTCATTATAAAGATTCGCTTGCGCAGTGCACCTGGCACGAATCAATTATTTGAATATTGTTTTATCCAGGCTTAGTGACTAACAAAACCACCTCTTTGGAAATAAAATAGTTCTGTTGGAAAACTGTGCATTTTGAACTTCATTGGATTGTAGTTGTTTCTTTTTTAGTAAGTTCATAGTTGTGCATGCATTATACCTATCGTTGCAGAATCGGATTAAACTGAGCGATCTGTGCTGAAAATTTTTCTTAGAACTCGTTTTCACATTCTTTTCCAGGACACAGCATGGAGAAGATTGAAGTTGTAAGTATGATTGATGTACATTTATGCATAGTTTGATATTTCCTTAATTGTCTGAATGAGCGCCGGGGGCTCATTCAATTTTCTACCTTTCAGAAGGGGTGCTCGTTTCAGGGGGGCGCACTTTCAAGCCGGGGCAAAAATGTAAAGTAGGTACTAGCAATAGTGAATCATTACGGAATATGTTTGTTAACTCCATTATTATAAAAGGAAAAAAAAAGAATCTATCTGAGTGAGCGGCTATGCGCATCATATATTACAAATTTCCGAATGAGTGCCCCTTTCCTGGTTTGAGCGGGGCCGCTAATTTAAATCGGGGCGCTCATTAAATTTCCCAGCTGTCAAGAGGGGCGCTCATTTAAGCCGGGGCACTCTTTCAGATAGTTACGCTATGTTTTCACACTGTCAGTTTTCCAAAAACAAATCAGCTAAATGAAATTGCTGTGTATCGAAGAACAAATGAGACGAAAGCTTCAAATAACAGTGCAGGATTGCAATTTGATTTAAATGTGTTGATCTCGCTATTTGTTCAGTGTTTAATCTTTACTACTTATATAGGGTATCACTCGAAGACCTCTTGATAATAATCGTTGCAATTTGTATTTTGTGTCCATGCATAGTATTTTCACTAATGTTATGGTGAGTCTTTTTTTGTGCTCTGAACTTCCCTTTTTACTGTTACATAGGTTCCGGATGTTGCCGAGACTTCATTCGACCCAAGCAAATTGCTTGTCTGCTTAGACAAGAGTGTAGGTGTTGTTGGAGCAGATTGCAGTCGATGGATTTGTTTTATTTGCTCAAACCGCACACATTGCATTCATGTGGATTTCGTTAAGAAATTGAGCATGGAAGATTCTGAGGTTGGGGCTTCTGTTACAAAAGTAATGCAAGAAAACCCAAGAAAGCCAAGAAGCTTTAAGGATGCTTGTCGTAGCAGTAAGAGAATTTCTTTTTATTGGGACCCTCATCTGGAGGAAATGACGAAGTGCCTGAGCGTAGTCAAGCATCCCAAGACAGAGAATGATCATTTGCTGCTGGCGGTCATCAAACCAAGTTCTTGTGCTAAATGCCAATCTGACAATTTTCTTGAAGAAAAAGCTGCAAAGATCTTGTTTACAAGGGACCAAATGTTTCATTGTAATGGTGAGTGGCAGGAGCATTTTGAATTAGTAGAGGAACTCACCCGCCATCAGTCACGGCAATGTGATAAGTATGTGTCCTGTTTGAACTTCTGTGCGGGTTATTGTGCTATTATTTACATATTGCAAAGGATCATCACATTTTTGAGTGTCATGAATATCTTTGACCTTCTTCTGAAAATTTCATCAGTAATGTAATGCCTCAATATGTGACCACCTACCCTTTGCCATCTAATAGAAAGTGGTTTCGGGAATCCTCAAGTATTAACCCTATTGAAGGGAGGAGGCATTTTAACCTCCTCCTCCAAAATTTTTTGATAATGTTTGAATAGCTGCACATATGTTCTTATCGTGGTAGCTTTTAATATTCATTTCTCTTCAAGCACATTTTTTCCAAATTGGAGCTCGTTTGCATTGGTGGTTCAAAAGTTCAGAAGTTATACGACAATTTTCTAGGAGTACTCTGACACAGCTCCATTGCATTTTTCACAGGCTCGCACAGCACGCTGATAGTAGGCTTCCTACATGATTGATTTGAAGCAAACGGAACAAAAATAGTGAATCCAGTAGATATGTTTTCTGGAATCATGAATACCCAAGGATTACCCATTATCATTTGGTCTTCCCGATCTCAATATACCTCCGCCCTAAATTAGTGCATAGTGTCATCCACCCCCTTTCTTAAGGGGGGGGGGGATAAAGATTTGGAAAAATGTCCTTAAGGGGTGGGATGGAAATTTTCCTGTGTTAAGGGAGGGGCGGGGAATGGCAAAAGAGGGGGGTCCAATAAATAGGGGGAGAATAGCAATTTTGCTGCTTGTAACGAATAATGTATTACGATCTATTTCTAAGTTATGTTACTTAGAACTGCACATAAACCGTTCTGTTCTGATTGATGGCTTTTCTTGGTTGTTGCTTGGCTTGAAAAACTATTAGTTGATGTTAGTCTAGGTTTTCGTGTAATTCTGTTCCTCATTTTGTACTGATTAACCTTGAACAAATGACAGCCCTTGGAACAACTGTCTTTTCCACTGCCACAGGAGGTTGGAAAATGCAAATGTGCTTATGCTGCTGCAGAAATACGTTTTCTCCACTTTTGTTCTAGCATGAATCCAAAATGGAGAAGAAGAAATGTACCTCTTTGGTCATTTAAATAAAAAGAAAAGTCTTATTTTCTAAGAAAATAGTCAATTTTGCCTATTCATTTTTTTCTTGCGTGAAACTGCTTAAAAAAATTTCTCTGTAAGACTTTTCACATTTGAAAGATATAATGTTCATGTCCGCTCTTTCCTCTGTCCATATTGAAGTAATTAATTTGTGCATTGAATTATTAGTGAAACACATAAAATAAATGTTTTTTTCCAAGAAAAGCTGGTGTCCGAGTGCATGAAGTTTGAACAATATTAATGGGCCCTTGAAATTCTTCTTTACTATGAACGTTTTAGTTGCACTGGCTATGTTCTTTCGTTCCTAACTTTGTGCTGTGCAATATACTGATTGCGTGTTTCCCCTAAGTTTTTCTTTGTAAGAAAATGTGCTTCTTTAAGGCTGATGCCTTTTTGTTTGTAATAGTGGTGTCTTGGAAATGCATCAGTTGTGAGGAGGTTGTTGTCTATGATGGGTTGAAAGATGGTATCCTCCATATGAACACAAGTTTGATTCATCATGCAGTATTAAGAGACTACATGCGTCATTTTCTTACTGGAAACAGGTGTGTCTTGCATGTGCACAGTATTAAGTTTTTTTGTTTACATCAAGGATTCTTTGTATGTATCATATTATGCTGCATTCATATATTTAAGTAGCACGTATTCCTGAGAACGTGGGTATCTTCCTCCAAATAATATTGTATGTTGTAATATTGTGTTGCAGATTTTCTACGTTACTGTTGTATTAGACTAGCTTAGTCGCTTTTCTCTAAAACCCTTAAAATATACCATCAGTTTGCATTCTGACTAATGCCAAATTCCAATGAGACTCTTCATAACAGGAGAGGAGAAAGAAAAAGCCGGGGGTATTGATTGACTTTCGCATTTTCCGCTTATCACACTCTGGCTCTCGAACATAGATCTGACGAAATGGACTATGCTAGTCTACTGTTGTATAAATTGTGAATGACTGGCAGAGGTTTATTGAATGTAACTTAACAATTCCTGGACTGGATATATATGTTCTATTAGCCAATGAGCTGGTGTGTTTACGTGTCTTGACAGATTTCCTTCCAGCTCAAGCTAGAACCATTTCTTTGCAAACTCATTAGGCAGTCCCAGCTGACACCTGCCACTTTCTAGTTCATTGTTAAAGCAGTCCTTTGTGTAGAGTTGTAGGTAAATTGCCCTCATTTAACCTTGTCCTAATGGGTGCTTCTAACTTACATTGGGTGTTAAGATAATTTTTGTCTGAACCATCAAATATCGTCTTGTTTAGCTGCACCCTCCATGGCTACTATACTACATGGAGTATGACTCATGGATCAAAGGAGGAGGAATTCAGAGCAGCTTTGAATTACAACTCGTGGCGACAAGCATGGTACTCCTTCTTGACCTTGTTAGATTTTGATCCATCTGAAGGCTCTGTATGCCAGGAATGTAGTGTGGTTCCAAGAATTGTTGTTTGTGATGGCACAAGCCTTGGCTTCCAAAGAAAATTTTTGACAGCGAACTTGAGATCTAATGTTCCAGACATGATTATACCTAAGACATGGTATGTTTAGCTGCTTCCGATTTATGTATTGGACCAACATACATTTCTGGTGACTTATTTTACTGATAGATTTTTCTTCTGTCTTTTATGTAACCAAATTATTTGTTAGCAAGATGTCTGTCCGATGACCCCTAAATCCCAAACTGGCTACAAAAAGTAATTTTTCCCTTCCAGTGGTTCTCTTTCAGGTACACCACCTATGTTTTTGCATTTTATTGCCTGATCTTATTTTCGATAGTATTTTACATATTTCGATGTATCTACGCAGGATATTGGTCTCTCATTGTGAAATGTTTTGATTGTTTGGACTGACAATTTCATGTGGGTTTGACCAAGACCTAAGTTAGCTGTGTAGTAAAAACTAGTGAAATTTTGCATAGTCAGACTATCTTCCTAATGGTAAGAGCAGATGCAGCAGAAATATATCAGATCAGAGATCTAGCTGGTGGCATGATACTGTAAACCAGTTAAATATGAGAATTATGTTCATTGTATTCGATCTCAGCCTGCGCCTCTAGCAGTGTTAAAGTATGTATGTTACCCTTATAAACATTGATTAGTGGCACAGATGTTTACTTAATTGTGTTAATATGTTTTTTTCCAGGCTATAACATTTTAGTTTTCGACATAGAACTGATTCTTGTTGGGCCAGTTCTCTTCCAGCAATATTGCTGATCTATTAAAGTCTTTTCTTGTTAGAAATAAATCTTCATGCTAAGGTTTTGTGAGGATTGAATTTTTTGGTAAATGAAAGACATCAAGGGGAGTACTTGAAACAAGAATTGTTCATATCCTAAACTTTGTCATATTTATTGCCTGAATTTCTGTAGGATTATTTTTTCTCATTCATCTTTGGTTGTAATGCAGTTGTATTTACAGGCATTTTGAATTAATGCTTTTGATTCAAAGATAATTTATGGAAGCATTTGTCTTGGGTGTATTTTATGCTCACCACTTTGCCCTGTTGTAGTCCACATAAAGAGAGAATTGCTATCAGGCAGAAAACTCACCGCGAACTTCTCCAAAAATGGCTTGATGGGAAACTATCTGGCGTGGCATTAGACAGATTTCTGCTGGAACTCAAAGTCAACTACCGACCTATTTGGACTGCGATTTGTTGGTGCATTGAAACTTTCGGTGATAGTTGTCCCACTGGAATTAAAAATTTGTTCAGGTGCCTCTCAAAGTCAAGCTCTGTTTGTTCGTTTGTGTTCCCCTCCGAAGATTGTTGGGATGTGATGTGCAAATTATGCACGCCTGGCGTAAAGGAAGATGCAGTATTTCTTGAGAGGCTCCAAAAAGATTTTCCAATCTTTTTTCAACTGCTTGCCGAGTTTAATCTCGAGACTTGCGTACCTGATGTTGGCTTTAAAGCCTTGTTCCTGTATCTGTCTGATCTTGCATTGAGGCCTTTTTTGAATGGTAGAGATTTGGTTGAGATGCCTGTTGATGGTCATGATAACAATTTGAGCAGGTATTTGAACTTTGACTTTATGTATGTATATCTTTTAACTGTAGGCAAGCTGGGACGGGGGTGGGGGCGCCACTAAGACTGCATCTATACACTGTTTTTAATATCTCGAGAAGAACGTACTGTGTATCATCGAAACTTTGTGACATTTTCTATCATTTCTGGAGCAATCAGGTGCCGCTGAAAAATTTCATATTTGCCTATTTTGGTTATGACACCACCTGCTGTTCTCCACATCGTGCATGTGTCAGCAATGGAAAATTTCTGGAACTGGTAATTTCTAACTCTAATATAGTAAAATAACCTACAGTAACTAAGATATGCGAGTTTTCAATGCAATTTTGCTTCTTTGTAATAAAAATTTTAATGTTTTTTCAATTGCTCGGTAATTTGTATCAAGCCAACTGCAATTGTAGATTCAAGAAATAAAACTTTGGAGTCTTTGAAGTCTGAAACAACAACAAGCTTTGATTCTTTCCCCATGAAAACTAGAGTCTTTGTGTGCTGACCATCTCAGCAGACCTATATACCTTGACTAGTTCATTGAATTATATATGCTTCCCTTATACATATTCTCCAGAGAATACCTTGTTTGATAGATCCATTGTCCGTTATCAAATACATTTTTAGCCAAGTTAACTATATTTGTATTAGTAAGGTTAGCCTGCTCATAGCCTCTGCTCGAACCACGTTCTCTCAGAGTCTGCTTACTTTGGTGCGAATCTCCGTTTTTCAAATTAGCAAACTTGTTAATTATTTGTCAGTTTGCGTCAGGTGTTCCTATAGCAACCTCATGATTAACATCAGTTTGTATTGAATCAGTGCGTAAAGTCATGCATAATTGATGAGTTGAAGTCACTGGTGGTGTTAATGTGCTCATTATGGCATAATTACCAAACACAAAAATGCTGCGAAAGGAAACAGTCCAAGCAAGCAAGTGAAGTGCAGTGCGCTTGGTGTGGTACAGGCTATAGTAAGGTTTCTTCATTGCTAGTGATGCGAATGCATGATTTCCTCTTTGGTATTTTTTTTTTTCAGTTTCCCAAACTTACCTATGGTACGTGGCCGGGGATTTTATTCTCAGGATGTAAACACGAGTGAAGATAAATCATGCGAAAAGAACCATCATGGCCACCCACACCTGATGTCTGGGATATTTACGTTGTATTGCCCGCATGGTAAATATTTGGTCTTTTGTTGCTACACTGCTGCTTTCTGTGAGACCATTGAGAAAGAGAAAGTCAGAGAGTCGCAAAATTTGTTTCTGAGTTAGGCTAAAATACCCAAATGCTTGGGAATAACATTGTGAGGGAGCCGTTTTCCTGATCCCTACTATTCTTAAGTTTAGGGTCTACGTCATAGTGTACCAGCTACACTGTTTGCGGCTACCATTTTGAGGGAAAACAATCAATCAGAGTACCCATGAGTAATCAACCAAAGTTTTCTTCTCGACATGTTGTACACTTTTCTGAGAATTTGCATGTAGAAGAACTGAACACTTGCTTAATGATTTCAGACTTTTTGAACCTATTGACTTTTATGGATAGTTGCACAATACTTAGTCATCTTCCATAGAACCCCAATGTGAGTCTGTCTTTCTCCTTGCCACATGGACGACATATTTTTCGTGAACGCTTATTGTCATTGTCTTAAGACCAAAAAGACCGGCTGTTATGTGTTGCTTGCGACATGTCATAAGGAACAAAATGTTTTGTTCTTTGTCACTTGTCTTAAGCAGTGATAAGGTCAGTCACTATTGTGGAACCGTCTGGACATGGCTAGCGACATGTAGATAGGACTGTGTGGGCCATGTTAACGTTATTTTCGCTGTCTTAAGGCTATGTCTTTGTCTATTACGGTTAGTATACCAAAAATTTTGTCATTCATGTGAACATAAGCGTGTGAAACAACAATACCAACATATTGGTAGCAACAACGATGCCAAAAGACCAAAATGTTGTCAATGTGAACCAGGCTTTAATGATTAAAAAGGTTGCTTTCCAGTTTCTCTTCTACTTCTGTGTTGTGAAGACTGCTTCATTCATCACAGGTTCATGCGGTGATCTCATTACTAAGCCCGGGTCACATGGACGACACTTTGGTCTTAATCCCTTTCAACATCAATCAATTTGTTGGTGCTGCTGTTTCAACAAAGTTGTCGGTGTGCTAACCGTAATCATCTAAGACACAGCGTTACGACAGCGAAAACAGTGTTCACATGGCCGACACAGTCCTATCTGCATGTTGCTAGGTGCGCCCAGACGCTTTAGTAACAGTGGTAACGGAAAATTTTGTTCCTTACGACATGTTGTAAGCAAGAGATATCAGCTCTTAAGACAACGTTCACATGGATGGTCTTTGTTGTAAGATGTCGTAGCCTGTTTTAGTCCGTGGCTCATTCGACAAATATGTCGTCCATGTGAACCGGGCTTTATGGTATTTCAGGAGTGTTGTTGTATGGTGCAAAGCTTCTAATGTCCGCAGCTGGTTTTATAGCTTCTGCAGCTCAGGCGGATCAAATGTCGCTTCCTTATTATCAATAGTTGTTTTTTTATGTGTGAAGCCTGGTTGACATGGATGACAGATGTACCACAAGAGCAACCAACTAAAAGTGTCTATGACATCCTACAACAAAGTCAAGTTACAGTGTCTCAGTCGATTGTGATTAGTATACAGTCAATTTTATTGGACTCCCGCTTTAGCGGAAGAGTCCTATAAAATGAGGCCTGTCCGTCCGTCCGTCCGTCCGTCCGTCCGTCCTT
>JAOBRC010660563.1:0-10644 GCA_027575255.1 Scolionema suvaense
TAATCCATAATTTGTGTAGAAATTCTAGATGGGAAGTGCACACTACAGTATTTTTCCAGAGTCGGCAACCATGGCTATTTGATATTAATATTTATTATATTAAAACATCACTTTGTATTTAAGCAAACTTTCTGCAAGCCAGGTGTGGTTTTCCTATCTATATTTATATCAATATTTATTCATACCATTGATATTCCAAAGAGAATTTCCTATTGGATTAAATTTTTATGTGGCTAGAGATTGAACCCATGGAATTCAGCTTTGTGCTAACAGGTCATGTTTCCAAACAAAACTTTATTCCCTATTTCCCTGCCTCTTTGACCTGGTGTATTTTTCTGTAAAAATCGTGTGATATCAGATATTTTTCTCACCTCTTACATGTCGCTAATAAATCTTTGTTGACTATTTTGGACTGTTAAACGATTCATATTTTCAGACCTTGTGTGAATTATCTGTTAGCTGTATATTTATCAATCAATCATGTAAAAGCCTTTCTAATTAGATTAAAGAAAAAGCATGTTTCATTTTCAAAAAAAAATGAAGCAAGTGGAAGTAATGGAGAATACTTTCTTCACATGAAGAATTTTATGAAACTCTGCTTCTACGAAAATACGAACTAACACCATTAACTTGAAATATGATGAAAACATGCGTGTCCCTGTGACATGTGGCGTATGGCTGACTACGTCAACATCTGAAGAAGGTTCTGACATAGTAACACTTTCTGTCCCCAAGTCTATTGATTCTTCCTCCGAATTACTTTTGCAGACTGATTCCCTGTTTGGTAGCGATGCTTGGTACTGCCTTCTTTTGCGACAGGCTCTGCGCCAGTGTCAGTAAAACGCGTTTGGTGGGGAAGGTTCTTGTTTTGCAAGTGATCGGATCTAAGGTTATCAACAGCACCATCTGGAATGCCTCATCTACGTGTGCCAGTAAGAATTGATGAACACATATCGAATACCCGTACATTCGATTTTGTGGCTATTATTTACCTCTCAGGCACACGCATTCCAATGGCCATTATTGTGCACACATCTGATATCCCAGGACTGGCTGCTGGTTGTGGCAGTTGTCAAGACTGGCGTGTCTAGTTTCTCTACCGACAGCTCGTATCTTTACTTCTATGTTCTGGTTAATTGTCCTGGGTAGTTTCATTGTCTGTGTTTTTGTCTTGTTTTAATTTCTCGTTATCAAATTTGAATTCAATTTTTTTATAGTGCAATTGTTTGAGTTTTTTATGGAGTTCCAACTTCGTTTTATTTTTTTTGTTTGTATGTTTGTTTTCTTGGGGGCCAGTGTTTTGTTGTGACTGTATGTGATGCCTCCTGGGTAGGGCTGAGTGCTTGTATTGTAAAATATGTTTAAAGTTACTACTAGAGTCTTAAATGTTGGTGCCCGGCTGGTGGTGGTGTGTGATCCATGTTATTTCTGCCTAGTTCACGACTATTTCATCCCATTATTTTATTGGTTGGTTTTGTCTGTCATTTTCATTGACAGTTTTCACAAGCGCTGCATAGGGAGGATGTATCACACCCTACAGGATGTATTCCTGAATTCCTTTAATCTTTACTTCATATGGTGCGGCTCAATGATGTTAAGTCATTTTGCTTCTTCATTCATCTAGCAAAAATTGCCATCTGCACTGGGCTCACACTGTGATTTAGTCATTAACATTTCCTTTTATTTGCCAAGAAATGTCAAAGCTTTGCTGGTTGTGTCTACTGTTCAGTCTATAAAGTAATCTTGTGACGTTCAAAAAGAATGAAATAAATAGTATAGATATGAATTAAAAACTTGCAAATAGTATAGATATGAATTAAATACTTGCTTACATTGTTATTGTCATGCTGGGTTGGAGGATAATCACCACTCCCACGTAAGCATCATTGTAATGGTGTTGTTGTTGGAAGTAGATTTGTGTGGTGATTGCTGAAATGTGCAAACTTGTTACGCAGCTATATATAGAGAGTGCAAATTGAATTTGTGTGATACTTCTGGAATTGATGGTTGCAATTTTAGCATAAGATCAGACAAATTTTCTGAAACTATTTCTTATAGGATCGATAATTTCATATTCCACGAAACAGAGCCAAAAGTGATTGGGATTCTTGATTGGGAGCTTTCCACGATTGGTGATCCTATATCAGATTTAGCATACAACTGTATCTTGCACTACCTGCCTCCAAACTTTCCAGTCATGAAGGGTGAGTACTCCGTATATGGATTTCATCTGTTTTGTTTTGTTTCAGGGTTTTAAATAAGGAATTTTTCTGTTGCCAAGGAAAGTTAATGAAGGTAAATCAACACTACATACTTATGGAAGCTGTTACTTATGTGACTGTATTGTCAGGTGGACCTACATTCATCGTTTAAGACTGATCCGCTGGATGCGCTTGATTATCCAGCTTAGTCATAGAAAACCATTTATCTGAGCAGCTAGGTAGTAGAGATCAAAACAAAACAGAATCGTTTGTTTACATCTGGTGTCACCAGATCACATTTTGCACTGTGCACCTGCTCTCAAAAGTTAATCTTCTAGTGCTTGCTTACACGGAGTCAGTGAGTGGACTGATGGACATCAAATTAATCTTTGAAAGAGTAGAATTGGGTACATTAGAGCGTGAATCAGTGTTCTGTTATGGT
The DNA here is from genome assembly GCA_027575255.1 of Scolionema suvaense. NCBI lineage: Eukaryota > Metazoa > Cnidaria > Hydrozoa > Limnomedusae > Olindiidae > Scolionema > Scolionema suvaense. The sequence continues at coordinate 2,644 of JAOBRC010660563.1, forward strand.
TGTTCTTTTCCTTAAATATTTGGACTGCCATATTTTCATGTGCTACACTGTCTAGTATTGGTCCAGCACAGTAATCGTTAAACATTTATATAACCAGGGGGATGATTAGCATTGGATGTAGGTCAGCCTGTCCTTGTATTCAGAAGAGTATTAGCTTCCGTCCAACAAAAGTTAACCTGGGACCAGATCCTACCATTTCTCTCTACTGGAGCTGCTCGCTCTTGGTCGTGTTGAGGAAAGTAGGATCTGGCCGGTTTGGCTGGGTAACGATTTCTGCATCGATATCCCAAGGTCAGCGGCATCGGACTATTGTCCTATCATTAAACTATCAAACATATGCATTGCACATTCTCCTACTGCTTTGTAAGATAATTCATTTGTCAAACTAGCCAATCAAATAATGCACATGAACAATACACCATTCTGAATTGAGTGCTGAGAAACTCTGCACTTTCGACGGGTGGCAAATCAAAGAAATCAGTAAACATAGCCAGACCCTCATTTCTTGTTCGGGGAATAGGCGAACGTATGCGAAGAGGATCTGGCCCCAGGTTAACAAAAGTTATCCTCAAGTGGCACATGTGACTACGTCAATCAAGCCACTTTTTCCTCTTATTAATCTGGCAAGCATTGCAATGCAAATAGACTAGAAGTCTGTTCTTTTGAAGTCATCGAAGCAGGTTGTGCCGTACAATGCGGAAAGTGATGTCATGTAATTAAAGCAGTCTGAAGAACAGACTAGGAGCAGGTACTCTTGACGCGCTTATAATCTCCTGTAGCACACGTCTAAATTTCGACGTGCAGACTGCAAGAGCTTAGCAGCGGGCAGTGCCACAAACTCCTAGTCGTCCCTCTGGCATTTTGAGTTGATGTGTTTTAACTTCACGATTCCTTTACACTCGGGACGACTTATCTAGTCTGCAATGCAAATAGAGGATCATCCTTGTTTTTTCATGAAATTAGATATGGTGTGTTTGATGTCTGGTTGCAAGTTTGATCTGTTTCATATTCCCCTTGATGACCTCTTCACTGTGGAATATTGTGGTATTTTGATGTCCTGAGCATTCAGATTTTCTTCTTGTGCATTTTTCGGTGAAGGCAATGACTGCTTTGTTTCTGATTATTATCTTTGATATCTTTGATTTAAAGACTGAATGAGGGCAGGCTTGTTTCCTGGACATCACTGTAAATTTTATCAGTCTTCTTCTCATAGCATGTAATTTTCTAAAGCTGTAAAATAATACTTCTAAATGGGCATCCAAAAGAAGTTTGAGTGGTAGTGAGTTAATTTTTTACTTAGGAAGCTGATTGCTTCTATGATTTGTTTTCGTTTGGAAATTGCATCTTTTGTGCTTCAGCAACCTGACCATGTCTGCTGATACTTGATGCACCAAATAATGTGAATATATTTCATATACTGGATATCCTCTTCATTGTTGTAATGTTACACCAACCAAACTAGCCTAGCCCTAAGCTCTTCCTCTGGGCAGATTAAAAGTAAGACCTAGAACACAGCAGAGTAAGCGGAGTATCTGAGCTACAACCAACTTTCATGCACAAACATTTTATTACTTGTAGTGAGTTTTGGAAGGTTTTCAGCATTTCTTATACAACAGAGCATGGGATTGGATTCTTCATTGGTACTTTAAAAATTATTTAGTATGTCAGTTCGATAACAGATCATTGTTTCTACTATTTTGGTACTTCCGTACCATGGACATTACCTAAAGCAAATATAGGAGCTTGCATAATTTCTTGCTCCTTTTTATTTTCCAGGCATGGCAGGTGTCGATTTGAAGCCACTAGGGATACCTTCAGACTTGGAATATATGCAAGAATATTGCACTGAGATGGGGATACCTTCGGTCAAGGATTGGAATGTTTACATGGCATTTTCCTTCTTTCGAATCGCAGCCATTGCTCAAGGAGTTTATAAAAGAGCTCTTCAAGGTAAGTGCGTATGTTTTCAAAGAAGACAGAATGAGAGAAAAAGGAAATTGGAACAAGACGCTACAGTCTCTCTTCAAGTACCATGCTTCATTTTGCGAGGAAGTGAGGCCTGTACTTTTTATGTCTATTTGAGTTATTAATTGAGTGAGATCAAGGTTGCAGATAATCAGAAAGCAGTTGATTTACCTGGTGTATGTATGATTTTGAGGGACGGGACATGTTCCTGGCTTTTTGCTTGCGTGATTACAGAGAATTTGGTTTTCAAGCTACACGGTATTTCACAAATTTTGGCTTTTAGGAATCCAGTGCAGACCGATTTGGAAGCTCGTTATGTTTAAAGGGCTGTAATAGAACCAACTCACCCAACCTCTTGACTAACCCACGTCATTGCAATTTCGAAATTTTTTGGCTTTCTCTAAAAGTTATTCTCTGTGTTCCATCATTTTCTAGGTGCAGGTCATTCTGTCAATGTAAATATGTAGTAATCTCTGGTGACAACAATTTTTAGCAAGCTTTGAACAATGGTTGGACACGTTCTCAAGACACATCTTGTTATTGGTATTATCTTAGCTAAATGCATGTTGCGTAAAACTTGATGTTTTCTCGTGTTCATTGTCTCTACCATTATAAGAATGAAAATTAAGAACAAAATAGTGTGCTGAAACTTAGCTGTTACGATCTCCAGTGTGTGGTATTTTCCATTAAATTTGAACCCGGTTTACACTGGGCCAAAAAACGTAAGATTTATGCTGGGGGAGGGGGGGTAACAAGTTTGAAATTTGGTACAAAGGTGCCGAAATATGTGTTGTTTCAGAAAATGGCCCTAGAGTCCGCTATAGAGTCCAAATTTTGCTGACGTCAGCAAAAAGGTTTGTCTAGGTGAGTGAAATTTCGAAAAAATCTCCCCAAATTTGAACGGACCATAAAATCTGAATCACTGAAGCTTTTTTCTTCAAATTTGTTTTAAATTACTCCTATTAATAAGTACTTGTTATTAAGATCGGCTTTTCAAGTTATTTTTGCCCTCTACACAGTTTTTCAAAAAATTTTGGTCAAAATTTGGGTAAAAATGGGTCCAATCACCTACGAGAATGTCCTCGCAAAACTGATAAGATCAAAAAATTTCAAAACGATCCTTACTTCATCGTATAGCCTATAAAATTGTATTAAAAGTCACCAAATTTCAGCTCTTAAGCTTTCGCCGTTCAGGAAATATCGCAAAAAGTTTGCCTGAGGTTAATTCCCCCCCAGTGTAAATAGGGTTAAGAAAATTTTAGAGAAGGATTAATTTGAACTTTGAATTATTTCCTCGTGAACAGGAAAATCTTTATCAGTATAATTTATCAATTTCAGGGCAAGCTAGCTCTACTCAGGCGAAGCACATGGGCAAGTTGGTGGACGTTGTTGCCAAGTTAGGATGTCAGTTCATTGATAGAGATGGAAACCAAGAAGAACACAACAAAGATTTCAAGCAAGATTGTATGTAGTGTGTGTTTTGATCGTAGAATCATGTGACTGTCAGGAGTAGTCTGCATGAAGAATATAGATAGATACTGTACCTGTTTATCGAATTTTGGACCTTTTGAAAGATTTTTGTTAAGACATATTTCCAGAAATAAGTACTGTTCAGACTTGCTAAGAAAAGACTTTTGAACTGTGTATAGAACTTGAAGCAACTCGACACACTCTGAGGGTAAGAGTCTGAATGTAATGTGATAAACTTATCTTCGTTCCAATGAACTGTTGCTGATACAGATCAATGCCAGCTAAATACTATCCGACTCTTAACCCGACTTAGGCTGGGATTTTTGAGAATGTATAAAGGCTGAGAAGGAAAGGGGGACATAACACCCCCCTTTCCCCCTCTATATTTTTTGAACGACACTTGGTATAGCTGTGAAACTTGGAGGGTAAATAGTTCTTGATGTGAACTCTCCAAAAATACCCCATTGACCAATCTCATTGTTTCATTGTCTACATAAACAATGGTTTTGTTTTCAGACAATGGGATTGTGCGATCTGTATGGGCAATGTAGAAATCAATAATTTATGCAAATTAGAGGCATGACACACATTGTTTACACCTAAATGTTGTGCTTTGAAACGTTTACTTGCCACTGACAATTTTGTATATGTATTGATTTTCTTCTACGCATGTACTCTGTGCAATTTTTCCGAACCCACAGAACATACTGAACATACTGATTATACTGAGCCCCGCCCAGTTCTGACATCGATCTTAAATATTTACAGCAATGCAAACTCTACTCACAATCAAACTATGTTGCATAAATTAGTCTGTCAGATGGCTGATATAAATTAAATCTAATCACAGGGTGCTAGCAGTACGTTATGTTGATTTTGTTAGAGCTGGAAGGGAAGTTCAAGTCCAAGTATTTCTGTCCTCAACTTAGGTATTATGTACATTTTGGTGGTTCAAGTACAATTGGCATGACAAAGTGTCATCCAACTCTACAGGTGTGCTCTCCATGATGCAGTAGTGCATGCTGTTTTGATTTTTTTCGGTTTTTAGTGAGCTGTCACATGGCATTTTCTGTGTCTGGTTTGCGTCCTGAAGCTCAAGACTTTTACCATCGAGTTGTGGATTTTATGAAGAAAGAAGTGTATCCTCGAGAAAAGGAACTTCTTGAAGAGAGAGAAGGAGAGGATAAATGGAAGCCCAAGTTGATCACACAACAACTAAAAGTAATGTCTGTAGTCTTTGATATTGTCAGGAATTGCCACAAAGTACATGTATAGCTGCTTCGTATTTCTCCAGTTCATATCGCTGCAGTTAATTATCTATAGCAAGAATGACTATGTGTCATGATTAGGCGTTGATTAGAGCTGTTAGAAATATATTTTTATTCTTATCCATATGAACATTGCTCATGTGTTAAAGTCAGTTGCTATCGGTAAGTAATACTAGCCTGAGGAAGTGCCTAATGCCATACACTCTGAGCAGTACTTAATGGAACATACATTTTTGAAATGCTATCCTGTTCATGATAGTGCAGCTGATGTCATTAGCAGGCTCTCATTGTGCTTGTTGAAATTCTTATCTGAAATAGCATGTGGTGATATGTTTTCTCTTGTCTAGGAAAAAGCCAAAGCAAAGGGTTTGTGGAACTTATTTGTACCCGTTGAAACTGACCCCAATGTTCAGTACGGTGCTGGCCTCACTAACCTGGAATATGCTTTCATTTGTGAACAAATGGGGAAGGTTCTTCCTGCTCCTGAGGTAAGAATGGTTCTTTGATTTTTTAGGAGCTATCTCAGATAGAATCGTAGACCTGCCAGAAATCCTAATTTCGCACAGAACAGAAAGTGAGGGGAATGTACAACCTAAACAATTCAAGCTATCAGATAAGGTGATCTGTCATGTCTGACAAGGTGAACTATGATTGCAGCAAATTAGAATACAGAGCTACAACCTTCAAGTAACACGTATTGTATTAGGTATGTAGTATTGTGTCTAAATATCAACTGGTGTAACTTCTACACAAGCAGATCAGAGAGTGCAGACGAGTTTACACAGAAGATTACTGGTGACTGCAGCACTTTGGGGCAATTTTAAGGAGATAGTATCTCAAAGAAATACAATTACTAAAAAACACAGTAGCAACGATGATAAACAGAAAAAATGATCAGTAAGCCAATAGTGTTTGCTAGATAAGTGGTAGATTGATAAAAAGAAAAGAACAAGGTACTATAAAGCAATCAACAATCATATGGACAGTTTAAGGTAGGTTTCAGAGAAATATTTCCAGATTCATAGTAAATTGGCTTTCCATTGATGCTACAATGCTATGCAATACATAACTCCCTACGAAAACATTTGTGCAGTATTCCATCAAAAGACTCTGAGGATTTGATATGGGTTGGATCAGGATTAGAATTTATTGTGAGTTGACTAATTCAAAATATTCTTCACAATGATTTATCAATAATAGAGAGCTTACGCAAACTGACATTGTGACATTGACACTGAATTAATTTTCAATAATCAATTTGAATATCCAGCATCAATGTCAATGCCACCTGTTGTTCCCAGTTACGCAGAAAGTACTTTGACACTGACATCTGTTCATTCGACGATGTTTTTGAAACAGCAGAAGGTACAAAGCAACTTACCCTGGAAGACTGGACTTGATCTTTTTGTAGAAGAAAGTGCTGGGTTCAGCTCTGGAACAACTTGTCCTTTGTTTGAGACTTCGATGTTCCATGCCACACCAACTTTTTCAATTGAACAGATCTTGTCGAAATCCATGGTTTGTCTTCGTAAACTTAGGCTTTGTTCACATTCGTCGAACCAGCAACGTCACAATCGAACAAAAATCCGTGCAATTTGATTGATTGCTCGTGTGTTCGACTTTGACAAAGGCGTCTTCCGAAGTTGATACAAATTTTTCAGATTGGTGTCAGCTTTGGAAATTGACATCATTGGGGTTTCCCCGCTTCTGCTTACATCAAAGTATTGAACAGAATGTCAATTCTAACAAAATCACAATGTCAATGTCACTATTTCAGTTTGCGTAAGCTCTCTAATCTGAGACCTAGGCACTCAAAAATATTATATGATCAAATTCGTTCAATCTGACAGTAATTCATTACTTTTGTAGTAGCTTGTCATGGAGAGAAGAACAGTATCAGACTTAAAGAGTTCAAAGAAGCAGAGGAGCTGTTGATCAGACCTGCTGACCTGCAGCTTTTCCAATATCTTTTTCTATTTAAGATATATGTATTTTTGTTGGTTGAACACATATTTCTTAGCAATGCTGTTTTTAAAAATAGAAGATTGTGTGTGCTCCGTTGAGTCATATCAAGATGTGTGAGCATGGTAATGGTTGTGAGGTCTTTTCCTAAAGTCATGTCTTTATAGAATGCTACACAATTCATTTCATGCGTTGATCTTAATGTGTGCCGATCGGAATTGTGTCCTTATTTTTTCCAATTAATGAGAAGTTCTTTTGCCTATCTTAGATCTTCAATTGTTCTGCCCCTGATACAGGAAACATGGAGGTTCTTATTAAGTATGGAACTGACGAACAAAAGGTGAGACCCAACAGCTAATTTTTATCATGGCACAACCTTTTTTTTCTTTGTTTTGTCTTTGCGTACTAAGGCTGTTCGTTCTAAACTATAAGGTACTTGAATTTTTTTGGATGCAGACTGCTTCCGTCAACATTTTATTCATTCACTGAGACCACCTCAATTGGATTAGCTGCTTGCTGTTAGAACACTTAAATTTCACCAATCTCTGATGGTGGTGTTCAATTTCGTGTTGCATTCCCCTTCTAAATAAATTTAAACAGCACTATCTTGCATAATAGACTATCAACCATATCGGTGGCCTGAGCTTGACCACATGACAAATTACCAACTTCTGTGGCTCATCCTCTTCTGAGAAACTTTTGCCACTATGCTCAGGTTCTTTTCTGTGTCTGGGTCTTGTACTGCTTTGTTCAATTCCCATGAGTTTATGATGTATAAAATGGGATCTATCTGTCCTTGCGTCCTTCCTTGCATGATAACTACTTAATGGATTTCTCTGATATTTTGCATGATCTTAATATCCGTCATTGAAATATACTGATGAAGCAGGATTTTTTGTAAAAATTTTGTTCAGGTTGCGGCTGTGCCCATGTGTGTCCAAACATGGCCATTTTTAGGGTCTTTCAAATGTATGTTAAAATTGATATTTACTTTTTTGTGATTTTTGGTATGAAGTTGGAGGCCAGTGATCATAATGTACCTAGACTAGAAATAGTTGCTTCTAACTCATAAATAGTTCACAAAGTCAAGTCTTCCTAATACCCATGTGATTGCATATCGAGCGAAGCGACTAGTATTTTATGGCTGTTGCAAGCTTTTTCTTCTGCTGGCGTATGATTGACAGGTAGGCGTTTGCTGCTACGAATAAATCCGGGGTCATATATTTCTCCTTATAAAGCGCATTCTAATTATATGTGATGAATATCTGTGCTACCTGTCAACTGCGTTGAAACATTTACCTCCCGACAATTATCTTGCATCTGAGGATAACAATAG
>JAOBRC010660674.1:0-10643 GCA_027575255.1 Scolionema suvaense
AATGAGTATAAATTTAATTTTAAGAAAAAAAAATCAAAAAATTTTGGAATTTTTTGAGGGTTTTCCAGAAACCCTTGGAACTGGTCTGCATCCGGCCCTGTTTAAGCTGCTAAATCCCTGTTTTCAGGGAGGGAGGAAATAGACCTTTTCATGACGTCACACACCAGGTTTTGACCCAATTATATCGAGGAAAGTACCTACCGCGGCCGATAGGTTGCACGTAAGAATTGTTTTTGGCACTAAACTGATCTCGTAGATAAATTCCCCCATTTTCGTAAAATGCGGTTGGTGTCTCATTAGTTTCGTTTTGAATGTAGGAGGGGGCAAATTATGTGCCATGTCCCCCTTCCAAATGCTATCAGGGTAAATTCTGTTTTGTTATTTTAATGAACGGTGTATCAGGGAAATAGGAGCCATAGACAAGTTGCTCTGTTGGATTTTTCTCTATACTTTGTAGTGAATGGTGGACTAGGAGAATGGGAGCCATGGACAAGATGCTCAAAACCATGTAATGATGGAACTGGAGGAATATTCAGTCGAACACGACCGTGCGATTCGCCATCACCATCTGGCAATGGAGATCCTTGCAATCCAAGTGACTTGGTGGATACTATGAAATGCAATGAAAATGTATATTGTTCTGGTAAGATTCAAAGAACACTTATTTTGCCCTTATAATCCTTGTTAGAGCTATTTTTTCGTTTATTTTCTTAGTTTTTATACATATCTTTATTTCACAATACACGAATACTGAACTTATGTGTGATGTAGCAGGACATTAGGAACAAATTTTCCTTGGAAATTTTCTTCCAAGAAGTACTCTTTGAAATGTAATGTTTGCACCGAATGAACTTAATGAGAGACTATGCAGAGGGGCAATAAAACCACAATATAGACTATCAGAATGATACGTTCTTAGCCCTATTCTTCACGGGCTATTTTATGTACGTTGTCTTCAAGGGAGGGAGTAAAAATTACCCCCCGGGTTAAAATCTAAACTAGAGTAGGTATGAAGCGGAAACTTGGAATGAATATAGGCATTGGCATGTACTTTCTAAAAATAAACGAATATTTGCCCTAGTCAGCAAATTTTTTGATGACATCGGCATTTTTTCTGCAAAAATGGACCAAAATTGGGCAAAATCGGGCAAAGTTTAGCCACCGATGAAATCAGAACCAAAATCGATAGAAAGCATTGATTAGGTATCTCGTACAAGATATTTTTCTTGCAGCAAAATAAAACACAAAGTATCTAATAGCAATTTATAATGGGAATTTCTGCTGCTCAGCTGCAGTGACATGCAAGAAAAGTTCTATAACTTTTGAACGGAGTATGGTATGTGGCCTTCGGCCCATCAATTTTTTGCGCTATTCAGCATTTTATCTTTGGGGGGTAAAATTTACCCCCCGTGAAGAATAGGGTTAAATTCACGCTCGATGATATATATGATTGATGCAAATGCCAAAGTTTTACGCCGTCAGTCTTTGAAGTGTTAGAAAATGCAAAGTATAAGAGAACTATGAATAGCAGCAAAAGGGGGGATGTTATATAAACCCTCTGAAGTTTTGTAGATTAAATGTGATAAAGTTTGAACATGTACAATCATATAATATTTATATCGCTTTCATAATTTGAGAAAGAATCAACTTACTTTGATTTTTGATTCGAAACTTACAGCACTACTTTGGAGGCCTTATAAATTTCAAGTAGAGACAATCTCATTCAGGAGTGTGCTATCGATTGTGTTGATGATCTCTTTCACCCTTAATATAAAAGAATTAAGGAATAGTGTTCAATCTATTTTCTATTTCGTACACTAAACTAAGAAATATGAATGATTATGTTGATGATTTCTTGATTTTCGTTCCAGACGCACTTCATACTAATATCCCTAACCTTTGCTGTTGACAAAATCAATCTTCGAAATGGTGAGCAATACCACGACAAGCTAAAACTCTACTATTAATGGTCCGATTCGAACATTTCCCTCTGTAGAATTTACTATCCTAGTCTTCAAAAAAGTTGATTTCGGAGTCATCTTCCCTTCAAATCATCATTTGACTTATTTGGGCCTACGATTTCAACCTGATGATCTCAACATACAAACTCCCAAGCAGCTTTTGTGCTGACAAAGTGTTCCAGTACTTCGTGTACCGAAGTATATCAACATGTTTTGATATTGTGATAAATGGACAAATCTTCATGTATTCAGTTATTCAAGTAGTCCGCTGTGCAAATTGATTTATTGCAAAGCTATATGATATTAAACTAATAAACTATGAAACACGCAAAACGTTATTGATAGGCTATTGATCAAAACTTTGATAGAACGCTATAAGAATCTCACGTACTGAAGGCATGCGACAGTGACTAAATCAAAGTGTCCTGTGAAAATGGTAGCTGGCTTCACTCTCAAGCCTTGTGTTAACGTATCCCATTTCTAGAATTTCGTTTGCTCTTTTCATAGGCCAAGGATTTGATTTCTGGGAAGAATGGGGACGTTGGTCAGCATGCAGCGTTACATGTGGCACTGTGAAGACTGGTACTAAGACCCGAACACGAGAATGTAACACTTCAGTTCTAGGAAATGGTTGTCAACCCGATGATAATGGATTGGGCGAAACAGAATCTGTGGGTTGTACAGGACGCAATTGTGCAGGTATATTATTCATTGCTCATGGAATATGTTTTCAATGGCGGTGCTCTACGGTTATTGCCAATGCTTCGGTTTTTTACCACTATGCAACCATAGGAAACCGTGCTAGGTTGAAAAAAGACAAGACCTGTCCTAGCGTGGTGCACGTCTCGGATCTCTGCAGGGAGGTACATATTTGGTTTGTGATGAGTTGAAGAGATTTTTCGCAAACTAATTTCCGGATATCTACGAACGCGAGCGATCGCAACATTCTATGCTCTGGCTGAACTGTATAACCTGTTCCCAGCCCTAGCACACTTCACCAGTATGCTAGGTCTGCTAACATTGGGCGCTAATGTTATGCAGCATGATGAAAATTTAGCAAGATCTCACGAGAACAAAACAAAGGCACAGCTACTAATTATGCGATGTATCGTAGCAACAGCTGGAAAGCGCGCTGTGATTCAAATTTGTTTATTTTATTCTTCGCAGTATGAAAGCAGGTGGCAAAGCCGTCTGCTCAATAGGGCATAGAATTCACTTTGACCTAGCAAATTACAATAGCGTACTGAAGTGAGCAGACTGTGAGAGAAGCTAACTTTCTCGAGCAGTCTGTGAGCAGGCTAAAACTGTAGTGCCTAAGAATGGACACTGTCGGAAATTATAGCTACATACAACATAACCCTCGTTCCCATGCAAGATTGCAAAATGCAGCCTCTGTCGCACAATAGACCCTTTCACAAATCGTCATCATGCAGTGCATTTTGGGATAGCTAGCGGCAAAGCTCATTATAAGAGTAGCTGACAGCCACAATGGAGGTCAATTTAATGCCTACAGAGCGGACATAATTGGCCGCTGACAGCAAAATTGGTAGTAACATTAGAACATTTGCCTTTGTTACTGAACTATTAGCTTTGATGTGCCCCCTAGCCATCATACAATGCATCGCCTGATGATGATTTACAAAAAAGTCTACACTTACGAGTTGGTAGCGGTGATTCGTAGAATTATTTCTATGAGTAGCAGTACTCCTGTTTAAATGCAGGAATTGCATTACGCCATCTAGAATCAGAATGAGGCTTAGGTTGTATTTAACTGGAATACTTGAAAAGGCTCATAGCGTCAGATCGCTTCAAGCAGCGCAAATCCGTCTAACTCTGCATTAGGCTTCTAAAACGTGCAGAGAAAGCATTCGTCATGTAAGTCAAATTCAGCGTAGGGTAGATACTGGTGTTGACGTTTCCTTTTGCATCTCATGAAAATGCTCAGATCGAGTGCCTTTTTTAATGTGTGTTTGCATTTCAATACAGGATGCTTCAAATGACAAAGACGTGAGTCATGTCTTTGTGTTCTGGATTTGTTCGCCGTATTTTTGTTTGCATATTGCCGATCTACAATACGAGAAACAAACCAACTAAAATAAATTTATATTTTTATTGGGGTACTGTAGAATAAAAATCATAACATAACTTTCATCATTCGGATTTATGAAAAAAGCACTGAACAGATCGATATCGATATCGATATAGAAGGTTTTGTTTATTCTGACAAATTCCTCAAACTGTGTGAAATTTCTGTACTTAAATAAAATGTATCGAATCTCAAAAGTATGAAGCAAAAACTTTGGTACTTTTGCGGTGTCATATACTGGTTTGATCATCCCTTGACTTTGCAAAATGGCACTTAAAATTTTGATTTGTAGGTCCTTTAAGACGATTAGTTGTTGTAGGCTTTAGCACTACTGGGTGCAAATTATCATTAATATCTTAAAATTAGGACACATTTTCAATATCTTTCAGTAGCAGGGTCCAACGATGTGAGCAATTGTTAATGATATTGTGACAGTAAATTATCGAGATGTATGTAAGAGATGTATAAAATAATGGGGCTTTAGAAAACAAAGCAAAAGTTTCAAATCCAGTGTGGAGTTCACATTGAATACACCTAAACTAAGAAAATTTGAGTTTCTAGATTTGCTCTAGATTTGATTCGTATACATTGCAACGGTTTCTTTTGTTTACCAGCTAACGTAGAGGATGACCTGTTCTATTTCAGTTCATGTGGAGTATGAGACCGTAGAGTCACCATGTTATTGTTCACCTGCTCCACCAATGATCACTATCAGCAATAAATGCATTGGACCAGAGAACGGTGGTTCTCCACCATGCGATATTCAAGTACTGGCTGTCAAAAAACAGCCGTGTGTTTGTGAAAGTAAGTACGATTGGCCTGCTCATTTTCATTTCATTTTAGTGCTGCCTTTTTCTGAATCATTGAAATGTATTTATTGATTCTGATCAGGCAAGAAAAACGCAACCACACCTCATAAATTGTGTGGATTGGAATTTATTTGGTTGAATCTTGCGCTTCACTCTCTATAATTGCTTAGTTTTATTGCTCTATGTTGCATTCTCCTTTCAGCCACAGTCAGTTTTCTATTTGCTATATTTGTGTAATTTCAGGACCTGGAACTTGGTCTAACTGGATAGATTCTAGCTCGTGTATGAAGCTACCCTTCGCTAAATGTCAACCAGGTTGCACAATTAAAGGAAGAAAGAAACAAGTAAGAGATTGCATGTACGATGCGGCAAGAGGCTTTTCTTTACCATGTGATGGGGATGTAGACTTTGACGATATAGACATGAGGAATGTGTCATGCGATGTGGAATGCGAGAGTGGTAAGCTGCACGTTGTACTTTCTTTCTCTGAAATAGGATGCTTGTTTTCGAGAAACGTGTGTGCTTGTTTTCGTGAAAAGTTTGCATCTAGATTCTTCTAGATTCAAGCATCTTTGCATACTCTCATAATTTATTGTTGTTTATTATATCTTGTGGTACAAGGAATATTCTCTTGGGTTATTTAGCGTTTGATTTTGTCTTTGCAGGTTCGATGAGTGAATGGAGCTGTTTTACTGGTGCATGGGAGGACGGGTACATGTCGCGTGGCAAGGAATACCGTGAACGAGTTTGCTTGTGTCCTGGTACATGCTCTCAGAACGTTGAGCGGGAAGAGCAATGTAGCAGTTTGATTGACACAGGTAAGTTTTTATCTCCTATTTTGCCTGTCTATTTTTAAGCAAGTTTTTTAGGATGAGGCAATTTACATAATTTTATTTAAGATTACCTTCGTCCACAAAAGTGTTATGTTACGGTTTTATAAACGCCAACTTGCATTCAAAATTAAGAATCTACAATGTTTATCCGAGACAAATTTTTAACAAATGGGACAAGAATTGGAAGCTGCCTTAGAATAAAAAAGTATGGATTAACATTACTGCAGGTCAGTGTATTGGCCATGGTCCCTCTGTAAGTTGGTCAGCAAGTTTATCTGTGTCTTGCCCATGGTGTTTAGGTCTGTGTCTTGGCCATGGTGCTTTTTTGTCAGTTGGTTTGCAGGTCTATGTTTTGCCCATGGTGCTTCTGTAGGTCGGCAGAGAAGAGCATTGCATGTCATATCAGATTCCTTTGTCTGTGACTTTGCTGATAATACAACATTACATGGTTGTAACAATGATTTGCCACTTGCCACAAGTACACTTCAAGAGGATTGCAAAACTGCCTAATAGCTGTTATGAATAATTGAACTTATCCGAGACACTGCAGGCAACGAATGAGCATGTCAGTATGTGACCTTTTAGTCTGACAGCCGCAGCATGAGCAGTAGCTAATGAGAGTAGAACGGAATAAGACTTAAGCAGCTGACAAGTACTTAGTTGGTTTACGTGTGAACGAACAGTTGGTTGAAGCAAAGCAAACGAACATTGCAAGAAGAGTTGTGTGATTATGCAAATGGACGTCCTGTGTTTACTTTTTATGTTGAGCAATGATATGACTGTTTGAATTGAAGGGAAGTTATGTTACACAAAGCATCGATTTTGTGGTTAATTGGTCCACTTTCCAAATCTTTAGTCGTGTTATTGGAACAATAATCGGTACGTAGCAGGTACTGTTAATTAAATAAGGTGACACTTGTGTTATGACAAGCATGTAGGTTAAGATTGTAATACCTTAGCTGGAAAGTCTACAAATCACTTTCCCTTAGGTTAGGTCTTTTACAAACCCATACCCAATTCAGGCCAGGGTATTTTGAAACTTTGTGCGGCCGGGGAGGGGGCGGATCACGCCACTCACCGTATCGACGGTATAACTAACTCTTTCCTAATTTTGTCTGCATTTCTGAGCAGTTCTTGATTTTAAGCTCTTTTATTATCTGACAAGAATGCTTGGATCCAAATTTTTTGTTTTTTTGTGTTTGTTTGTTTCTGTCGTGAGTCTGTTTTATTTCCTGTTTTATTTTTATTTTGGGGGGTTTTCACTGGTTTTTCAATTCATTTTTTTTGAGACATATCTTCCCTTTGGGGTTTGATGTAGTCCATTTTAAACTCAGACTTCGAAAGTCAAGATAGCAAATCAAATAGATAGCGATCATCTAGTATACTATTATTCGTGTTATCACTTGTTGATTACTAAGAGGAGGCGTAGATATACGTTTTTTCACCATGCTCACTTCAAATGCCTATAACTTGGGAACTGTTGCAGCTAGACCCCTATAACTCAGTACCTTTTTTAAGAACCAGGAGCAAACACATTGACATCCCACAATCAGAATTAAGAACCACGCCAGTTAAGTCGCAACAAAACTTATTAACCTACATCACAACACACAATCCAAATAATCCAAATCACTTTCAAATCTTTCAAATCAATTAATTATCAAAAATTAAAAAAAATTTTGAGAGTTGTTCCATTTTTGAGCCTCTAAGTACTTTTTGGTGCCCAATATCTGGCAATAGTTTTGCAATCTCACCAAAGTCGACGTGATCAATCGTTTTCACAACTAGACGAATGTAGAGCCTAGCAAATATAAGCACAATTTGTAGCTTGCTAGTAATCACAGATTATTCAAAACTGCTCTGTTGCATGATCCTGAAACAATAGCCGAGGTGATCACTGAATCCCCGTGTGGAAAGTTTGCGCAGCCTGCTCAGCCTACACAGTCCTCTCAAAAATTGGTTCGAAAAAGTTCTCTTCGGAACTAAGCAAGATCTAACAAAACTCTTTGGCACAAAGATGTATCTATCTTACTTCTATCGAATGATATCAAAATATTTTGATACCCGTATTGTTTTGTAGACGTCAGCAAAAATGTACGATGACGTCACAATGTTGGCCAAAATTTGTTAAAATCGCAATTTTTCTCCACTAAAGTGGATAGTGACCGCTAAACTTCTCTTCATAAAAAGAGTACAAAAAATCCATGTCGAAAGCTACGTTTATCATAAAATTGGCAAAATCTGAAAAAAAATCGTCCAAATTTAGGCCGGGTTCCTATCGAAAATGGGTTTATCCCCACCGAACGAAAAATTTTCGACCAAAAAGTGACTGCATCGTCGTGTTCCTAGATAAATTTAAGAAAAGGTCACTAAGTTTCACGTGTTTAGCATCGTTCGTTCACCCGTGGTACTTGTTCAAATGTTTATGTGGCGTGATCTGCCTTTCCCTCCCCCTTCCTGAATAGGGTTAACCATATATCTACTGGGCCTTTTTGGGGCTCCCCAACTCTGGGTGGGGGGCTTTGAGAACTTTACATGGACATAGAGCTTTATTGTAAACAATTTGGCATAGTTAAAAATTGCGGACGTCATAAATTATTTATGATGCCGTCGATTAAAGGCACATGGGTAGTAATCTTTGGCCAAAAATAGCAATTTTTGAAAATTGACCCAAAAATTTTGGGGAATCTTCGAATCTCTCCAAAACTATTGTACCAACTAGCGAAAGGTGCTACATGATGGTTTTAGGCTCATAGCACTCCTTTTTATGCAGTTTTGTAGTGTTTAAAAGGCACAAGATGGCTTTACCACCTGTTATTTCGACCTAAATTTTAGGGTAAAGATGTCAAACTTTGAAAAAAACGACGGATGCCCCTAAGAACAAATTGAAAGTCCGGAAAATTAACCAGATTTCAGCCCAAAACGTTTATCCATTCCAGAGATATCTCAAAAAAAACAACAGGGGGGAGGGGGCTCTCATATATATGGTTAAGGTCTATGAGTGGTGTCGTTGAACGAGATATAGTCTACAAGATTCGAATTTACAACAGCTATAATAGCTAATAGTTGTTGGAGAATAGGATGAAAGTAAATGAAGATAAATGTCATTTGATGTTTCTTGGGACAAAAATCTTTCCTGCCTCCGTACAGGTTGCGCAGGTTGTTGTAACAGCAGAAAATGAAATTATTCTATTGCTAATTAAGATTGATCAAAAAATGGCTTCTTTCAGCTCACGCCAAAGCTAGGCAACAATCAGATGGTCTTTTGCATATATCGACTTGTATGAAATCTGAGCCACTTCTTATTGGTACACTGCTCATCAATGTGTATGTTCCATAGTCGCTCATTGAAGAATCACATAAACAAACTTCAAGAACGAGTCTTCATACACACAACTTCTTGAAAAAATAAGAATTTTACATTTCATTATCGTAACTTCAGAGAGCTTTCTGTAGAAATATTTAAGACCAAGAAAGGTATAAATCCGGCATTCGTGAGTGACATATTCTTAGAAAATCATCATTTGTATGATACGAGGAGTCCACAGAGAAAAAAACCTTGCTACCCAAAAACCGTCAGATACGGAATTGAAAATGCATCTTACAGGGAAGAATTGTTATGGCAAATAGTATCGATAGATTCAAAGAATAACGAAACCTCAGCTGAATTCAAGAGTAAAGTCCATTCGTGGAAGCACAATGGGTTCTGCTATTGGATGCGCATGTCGCATGTACAAAATATAATAATAATATAATAACAATACCAAATTGAACTGCTTTGCTCTTTCCACCTGATTTTTAGCATATCACGTATATTTATTTCTACTGTTATTCCTTTTTCCATTTCTTATGCATTTTATGCGAATTTATCGTTTATCGAGCATTAATCAAAGTTTATAACAAACGCTTGGTACTGTTTTTATATTGTATGGGTTTTATGAAAAGTGTATTAGTTGGTTTAGATAGCCTGGTGATTTATTTCTAACAATGGTTATGAATAGTTGTTTTTACTCATTGCAACCAACCGTAAGTAACTGATTAATAATGATGATAATGATATAGGAGTATTTTTTTTTGCATAATTTTTCAAGAAGCTTTTCTATTATCTAGGTCGCACCTTCCAAACGTGTGCTAATGCAAGGTTGATGAACGGTGACACCGAAGGTTTTTACATCATCTTTGCAAATACTAACGACAATACTGATGGATTCATCAAGATGGAATGTACCTCATCATCGGTTGGTATCATTCACGTGTGTCCGACAACTTTCTTCCACGTCTCTGGTGAGGATTATGCCAGCAGTACGGTTTTATCAAGTATTCCTTATGTATTTGGCTCAAAAGGTGTGGTATCAGTAAATGCATTCGTTGATGCTCTGCGTTTAATTAGTTGTTCATGCACCCAAACGTTTTTTCGGCACAGCCTATCCAGCGCTCTCGGGTATGTATACTACCGCGATGGTTCACGCCTGCTTGTGGCAAACTATCCCAATCTTAACGCAGGCGAAAGTGTTCTAACAGATCAAGTGGCTGATGATCTCGTCCCAATTCAAGCGGTTGAACTTGGTAACGTGAATTTGGGTGGCTACATCAACCTTGGTATTCGTGAGATTGTATGCACGTGTAACTAGCAATGATACATACACTCATCATACAACAGGATAACGCAGAAAATTGGAGGTCATTCTGCATGGATATGTTTTCCATGAATCTGAATATCTTTAACAAAACCATGAGATTGGATCTAAAGGCCCCCTAAACCAAGACCTAATCCTAAGTCTCACACGCAGAAACCGAGAAAACTAGAGGAATGTAGAGTATGTGTCGATAACGTTTAACCCTATCCAGGCCGGGCTACTTTTCATCATGAAACTTGATACACATATAGTTTAGCCCTATTATAGTCGAACTACATCAAAACCGTTGACTGGACACCTGTTCAATCTTGCTGACG
>JAOBRC010660896.1:5638-17761 GCA_027575255.1 Scolionema suvaense
TTTATAGAATAAAACGTACCTGATCATGACTCTAGCTTTTCACAAGGCCAGTAATGGTGGGTATATGTTCTGTGAGGAAATGGCTTCAAGTTTGTCTTTCATTTATGCAGCTTCATTATCAAACAAGTCATTCATTAGCATTTGTCCTCGTCAGATTGGTATTACGAAAGATATGATTAGCACGAGAAAAAATTAGGCCATTGAAAATGGAATTAAGGTTCTGCATGTATTAATTTTTAACAGCATGCCACATATAGGTAACCATGGAAACACCATTTTTCATGGAGGTAACGCGATCGTACGTTTATGAGATGCGTAGATATGAAATATAGCAGTTTGGGTAAACCGCTACTATAACTCGTCTGCCCAATTCTGACTTCTCTTAGTTACAGGACAAACTGCAGGTAAAACTCTGACTTGCATCTAACAAACGGTTTGTTATATTAAAACGTAAAAAGAAGACTACACTTCTCAGTTTACGATACATGTTTCGAACAGCATTGTTCATCATCAGTCAGAACTCTATCTAAAATGTGCAAAAATTTTTTCAACCATATATAGCTGACAATCAACAACCAATAATGAAAATTCCAACACCTCATACTCAACAACTAACCTTTAATATAATGACAACACACTAATAGTACAAACAATTAGGTAGACCTACTCAGAGGGGACATATATTTTGTCACGCCGACCTTTTGGAAAAGTTACAATTGTATTTACTTGGCGATCATTTGGAAAGTCTAGAACGTCCACGCATTTTCAGTACACGTATTTTTGAATAGCGAGGTGATAAGCTAGAATAACGAGGTGATAAGCTGTCTTGTTCAGGAATCAGTGGAAACACAGATCAACTCTTGTGGAATTTTGAAATTCAACTGAGCTGAATTATATGGCTGAACAGCAGCACAAGCGATTTCCGACAGAGCAATACACATTTGCTTTTTTATAAGAACGTTCATCTTGAGAGCAAGCCCGCCTGTCTCGCCTCAATGTTCTTAACTTTTAATTAGGATTTTGGCGTTTTGAAGCCAAACATTCTTATAAATTTGTTCTTATAGAAAAAAACGTGTAGAGGCTTACTACGGACGATTGAGCAAAGCAAGTTCCTGCAGGCATGCTGGGACAGTTGACATCACTAGACAGCTATTAGTTTTGTGCTGTGCAGAGAATGGAGATTACATATGACAATATCGAACAGAACATTCAGCGCAGAATTTTCCTGCTGTGGGAAAAAAAATACAGAATGGAAAATGGGCTCGAGGAAAAACAGTGTACATTGATTTGATGTCATATGCAATATGCATCTCCAGCAATGTTCTGAAGATCCACGTGGAGAATGTTGCATTTAGGAGTCAGGAGGGGTCTATAAGTATTCGCAGAATCTATGCAATCAACACTCGAATTTGGATGTGCTCACTTCTCGGTTTCATAGATTTTTCCTCCCATACTAAAGATAACGTAATACGGGGGGAAAAATGAGACAGATTTGTCTTCTCCGCTTGTGGCAACCGCTCCAATGACGACCATTCTGAATAAGGGTAGTTTCTATGCAAAATGAGGCTATAGCGCCTGGAAGGACTTTAACCCTAGTTGCTGTGGGGTCAAGGGACACCCTAGTTAGTGTGTGGGAGGGGGTGGCAATAAAGCCCCCCTACTTTTGTCAAAACCGCAACAGTCACATGCAAACCAATAGCATGCCCTTATAGGGCAATTATTAAAGTTTTAACCCTATTTAGGGGTCTGGCTAACCCCCGTTCAGGGGGAGGGAAGGTATATTTACCTGCCTCATCTATCTCCCGATAGAGAGGCTCAAATGACATGAAATCTTGCATGGGTAATCCTTAGGCATGCAACTTTCCAGAAAACTTTCCACTGGATTCACTGTCTTTACTCAGTTTGCTTCAAAATGACAAGGAAGGAAGCCTATCATCAGCGTGCTGTACGAGCCTGCTCAAAATGCCTACGTGAAATACAATGGAGCAGTGTCAGACTACTGCGAGAAATCTTTCATTACGTTTGAACCACTAATCTAAACAAGCTCATATTTGGACACAATGAGTAGGACACATACATATTACAAGTCACCAAGAATTAGAGACACATGTAAAGTGGTTCAAAAGTTATCAAAAAATTGCGGAGGGGGAGGTTACCTTCTCCCCTAAATAGGGTTAAAATATGCATAGATTGGCAAATAGTTATTGCATAATTAACGCTGACGTCATCATAATTACCGTCAGTCGAGAATTTTGCTCATTAATTATGCAAAATTTCAAAATCCTTAAAAATTTGTTCTGACTGATCTAAAATGTTCCAAGTAGTGTAGGCACCCTATTTACAATGGAAAATCTTGTCCTTAGACCCAACTTTTCCGATTATTGCAGAAAAACAGCATTTTTCTATAAATCGGCCTCAAAATTGGTCAATTTTGAGCTCCAATTGCATATCAGAAAAATGTTATACCTTATAAACCACTTAAAATATTGAGCTGACATTTGCTGGGCAAATGTGTTATAAATAAATATTAAAAGTCACCAAGTTTCGTTACTGCGAAGTGAGGCTTTCAGAAGCTTTTTACAAAAATCACTAGGGAGGGGGGGGAGCCGCAGCAACTAGGGTTAAATCTCTTTGTATAATGCCGAATATGGGCCGTGCGAGGATATAAGAAGTAGATGGTTGACTGCATGCTAAGGTTTTGAGGTTGATGATTATTTTTTAACCCATACGAAAATTGTGCCTCAAACACAAACCAGAACGGTTTGAATTAAGTTTTGTATCGCATTTAAAACATGTGCCCTGCCGTTTTAGAATGCTTTACCTCCTTTTTACCCATTCTTTTGGTTTAGCCGAATCCTGGACGAAACTTTTGCGCTATTTTGATGGGGCGAAACGCAATCCCTTGGTTGCAACATGTATCGAAGTGGTTATAAAGCCTGATATCATCTGTAATTATATGTTTGTCTTTTTCTAAGTTTCAGGATCTTTCCACAGTTTCTCCACATCTTTTTCAAAACTACCTTCCCCCCGAATAAATTTTCTTTGGATTTCATCCTAAAAAGCAAGCAGCCAATAGTTACTAGGCGCAAGACATCATGTGAGAGCAAAAAACTGAGAAGTCCAAAGTGTCCAAAAACATTCAAAAGTGCAATGGAGTGAAGACTCACAATGTTTAATTTGTGAGGAACTCTGATCTCAGTCTTTACCGGGTGAGGACTGGATCCAATGCTTACCATGCTTGAAATGGTGTCATGAGAATTGCTGTTCAATAGTCCGTTGGTGCCACTTGTGATTTCTGTTTCCAGTAGAGATTACGTTGTTCAACCAGAGATATGTAACGTGGTTGCATTACATATCTCTGGTTCAAACTTCTAGTTTTTAATTTCTTTTTTGTTTTATTCAAGTTATTAGACATGGTAACGCACGTTCTCTTTGTTTCTTTTTCACACAGTAGGTAACGATCTATAAAGTGTTGCGCCTGCATTTGTTAGTGTTGAGGTGTTACGGAAAGTAGGTATGCAATAAAATTCTTTGGTAAAACAACTGTTGCATGTTAGAGAATAGGGTTTATACATGCTTTAGCAAAATTTTGAGTGAAGTCATCGACAAAGCAGTTATGCCAAATTTTTGGTAAAATGATATACTTTATACCTGCCAAGTTTCATTAACACAGCTTAACCCTATTCAAGCCGGGGTATTTTGAAACTTTGTACGACCGGGGGATGGGGCGGGTCACGCCACCCGCCATTTCTTTGAAACTAAGCAATATCTAACAAAACCCTTTGGCACAAAGATGCATCTATCTTAAGCCCGGTTCCCATCTAGCGATAACCAGCGACAAAGAGCGATAATTAGCTGCAACTGTCGAGCGATAAAATTGTAAATTCAAGTGGGAACGCTGCTCACTGACCTGATCGTTAGATATCGCTAATTTTTGCTGAGCAATAACTAGCGATAAATATCAAAACGGTTATTTCCATCAAATGGCATCGAAAAGCTTTTGATAACCCTATTATTTTTGCTGACCTCGGCAATAATGCACGATGACGTCATAATTTAGGCCAGAATTCGTAAAAATCTCAATTTTTCGCCACCGAAGTGAGTAGTGACCACTATATTTGTGTATTTGTAATCGTATCTAACTCCTCTTGATAAAAAGACTAAGAAAATTCACGTCCAAAGCAAACTTTTCAGAAAACGTTCCAAGTTTAGGCCAGATACCTCCCAAGAATCGGCCGATTATCACCGAACGGTAAATTTTCGACCTAAAATGACTTCATATTCGTGTTCCTTGATAAATTTTAGGAAATGTCACTATGTTTTTTTGTGAAGCACGTTCCGTTCACCTGTGGCAATCATTCAAGACGTTTTGCGGCGTGATCCAACCCCCTTCCCCCCGGCCTGAATAGGGTTAAGTCGTTACGAAGCTATGGACGGGGGGCATAATGATCACCCGGGAACAGCACCGCCTAAATGGCCCCGGTGTGGATAGGGTTAAGGCTATAAGGTCCGAATAGATAATAACTACGTTGCTGCAAGTTCATTTCAAGGCTTTGTACAACGACTTATTGCGACTAATTTGCATGGATGATTCATGAATACACAGAGATTTTAGGCGGAAGGCGTTGAATTCAGCCGCTAACTAATGCCAATAATGCTATACAATGACCACCCCCTGCCATATGCCCCCCTCGATAACTTTGGTTTCCAATAAGCTATAAGCATGAAACTTGGTATGCAAGTAAGCCAATATGTGAGGAACACAATGACATAAAGTTTGGTCCCAAAAATTGCATGTGGCAATGATGACGTCATCATTTGTTACGGTCAACCATCAAAATCTATTGTTTTCAGGGTGACGTCATTAGAGCATCACGAAGGGCGGATATTGGTCCCAATCCCGTCCAA
Organism: Scolionema suvaense; assembly: GCA_027575255.1. Taxonomy (NCBI): domain Eukaryota; kingdom Metazoa; phylum Cnidaria; class Hydrozoa; order Limnomedusae; family Olindiidae; genus Scolionema; species Scolionema suvaense. The sequence goes on from JAOBRC010660896.1 coordinate 10,547, forward strand.
AGCATCGAAAAGGCTATGAAAAGGTCTTGCCTAACTGTTAACACCAGTACATAGTTTATTGGGGCAAAAATGCCTTTTGATGACATCACAAATCAAATTTGCCTCCAATCGCCCGAAACAAAACACCTGTTATAGGCGACAGGTGGTATATTAGGGAAATTTTTTTGGGCCAACATATTTCTACAGTAGATAAATTATATGAAAACTCACCAAGTTTCATAGCATTTGGTTCAGCGGTTCAGCAGAAATCCGCCCGCCCCCCAGTAGGGATAGGGTTAATGATAAAAATCTAACACAAGTATTATACTGCGACCATTTCTTCGTTAGCAATCATCCCCACCCCTTTTACCTAATCCCCCCACCCCTTTTGCTTATCACCACCCTTTCTACAGAAAAATTTTCATCTGCCCCGCTTTTGCAATGTTTTGGAAAGTCCGTCACTCACTTCTTAAAGTGGGGGGAGGGGTTCACACTGTGCCTGCTTTAAGAGAACAATGCCGATGAATTGTCTTGTCGTCGTTTATCAATCTGAAAATAGGCTACGACTCGCTTAAAGTTAAAACTATTAAGTTATTACGCACGGTACCGCACGTTCCCTTTGTTTCTTTTTCACACAGTAGGTAACGATCTATAAAGTGTGGCACCTGCATTTGTTAGTGTTGTGGTGTTACGGAAAGTAGGTACGCAATGCAATTCTTTGGTAAGACAACTCTTGCATGTTAAAGAATAGGGTTTATACATGTGTTATGCTTATTCTTGAGCTGAAGAACCCACGTTGAGCTTGAAATGCGCTTTTATGATCATGTCTTTTTGAGTGTCTTATTTTGCCCCGCCATATGAGGCAAAATGACACAAGCCATCTCAATGAATAATCAATGAAGGAACCATCCTATTCATAAAAGGCAGACGAACGACGGTTCCAGGCACTGAAGCTGCTACCACCTCCGAAACTTCAGTTACTTATTTACATTTCTTGTGGCAGATGAAATTGCCGTAAAGTGTCTTGCTTTGCCTCGTATTCCTGACGATAGCAAAATGACCATCAAGTACAGTGGCAACTTTTTATGGACGCACGCTTTTATAAATCCATAATGCGTAATTAGTGATACTTTGGCTGACCACTTGCTGTCATGACTAAAGGCCAGGATACACATCTATTAGATCTAGCAGAAAGGCTGATCGTATTATTTTGTAGCTGTATATTTCTATCCATGTCAAATTATACGTCCCTGGCATTTCACACGGAAGAGCCCAGTACTTGCTCGTGACTCAGGCTCCGTGACTTAATAGGTATCATACGATAATCGTACTGTATCATACCCCACATTTGCACCACAAACTAATTGCTGAAGCATGAAAGTAATTTAGCTTGGCAATTAGTCTGCAAAACTCATACCAAGATCAAACCAGTTCGATTTTTGAAAATCTCATAGACACGGCGAGACGGATTAATGTCATCGTCTGGGCACTGTCTGGGCATGGATAATAAGATGTGTATCACGCACCTATTTGTATCATATTAAACTAACAAGACAGTATATACAGGCCTAGTAGACTAATACGTGATCATAGCTGAGTAGCCTTAACTGAGTCGCCACACTGGAAAGGTCAGAATCCCACTATCAGCTAAGGCTGCGACCGTACTAGGATATGAATAAAATCCTCAAAGATATTCAACCTAGAATAACTTTATCTTATTCGAATCTGATTAGCAACAGATAATTCTGAGTTATTCGAGCTTAAGTGATGCCTCAGAGCAGCACTTCGGTATCTTTGAAGTTATTCCAAAATTCTTATCGATATTCAATCTCCAGAGTTGTCGGCCGCACTAGAATAACTCGGAATAACTTTTCGCTTTTGCTATGAGTAGTAAACATCCTGAGTTATTCCAGTTCGCTAACGTAGTGCGACCAGGACCTAAGCCGTTTTTCTCAGACTAACTGGCAATAACTATTATATCTGAAATTGATCCCAGTTCAATCTAGGCATCATTAGAAGAACAGTGGTAGTCATGAGCCAACCTTATGGTACCCTTATTTTACTCGTAATCAGGCACTCACGTTGAAAGTCGCATTTTGGCTGGCCACACTGCAGTAGCTTATTTCAAAGACGGAAGCTCTCATCATGTTTTAGGAGCTGTCTGCACCAAAATGTGAATACCTTTTACCACCAGTTTTCAAAACCGTTACCTCAGAACATGAAATTCTCAAGTGGAATGTGAATAAGTCAAACATAAAATACCGTCCGCACCGAGCACAAAGTGCAATTTAGTGATTCACTTGCTCTATTTTTTCTCAGCGGATGTTTACACGCACAGAGGGCTGAGCAGGTACAAGTGCACACCAGTTTTCATTAGGCATTTGTTTCAGAGAATAAAAACCTTGTTCTACTTTATAGTTCTTATCTACTATTCAATCGATAAAGTAGCTCGAGAGCCACTTTACAGCATCTTTGAAGATATTCCACAGACGCAACTCACTAGTCATATTCGCAAAATTGCGTTCGCACCGGAATATCTTTTCGGCGTCCGGTTTCATCATTCTCAAAAAAAAAGCACTGGAGTTATGTGCGAGATATTCATGTTCAAGAGTTTGGTGCAGACGGTCCCGGCCCCCTAGTCATGTTTTCAGACGCAGTGCCGCCAACGAGCTTAGTCATGTTTTCAGACGCAGTGCCACCACCGAGCTGCCTAGGCTTTTTTTTACATGTATTAAATGCCTGGGGAGAGTGGGGTGAAGAACCACCCCTCCCCCACGTTAATTAACGATAAATAAATACAGGTAAGACTCTGAAACTTTGTATGAACTTAACCACATGTATGGTTTTCGTTTCTATTGTATGATTTATAGGATACGGTATTAGTCGGGTGCGTATGGGCTGTGATTTTGCTTGTGTGTTTTGTAATTAGAGTCGGAACGTAGTGACAATATGCGTAATAAGGTGATAAGGTGGTTATCATGCTTAGGTGTGTGTGGATACCCATGAAGAAGAGAGAATCTTTACCAGACTGTTCGGCCCCAATTTCTTCATCAGGGGGTGGGAAAGTGGGTCGAAAAGTCTATATGGTAAAGATTCTCAAAAGGCTTTCCTTTCTGAGGAGTCGAGTCTCAATATAAGAGTGAAGGTGTGAAACACGGAACGAAAATAGTCCAAAACGGCTGCGAAGTCGCCATGCAACTGAAGTCGACATCCCCCTGATGAAGTTTCTTTCAAAGATCATTGGTGCTAGTTTTTGGCAAAAACCCCTTATAGATGATTGCCTGTTGGAGGGGGATCTGTTGGATACCACTTACTCTGAGACATGAGCAAAAATTACAGTTGAGCGTTTTGTACTGCCAGATCAGCATAAAACCACAAAAAGTAGCCAAACGTTTAGAGATAATGCTTGGTAACTTCAGGGTATATCGCTTTCATATCGCATGGCTACTTACCAATAAGCCTCGATGTCAGGTTCTTCTGACTATGTAAAAAAGATTGGAGAGAGCTAATCAACTGAGAAAATATCTTCCGCTCGCTATCAGAGCCTAAATTAGGGACTTCATACTTCTAGACTGCTTCCATGGCAACTGGCTTAAAGGTAATGAACCAGGATTGATGCCCTTATTCCAGCTTCAGTTGGAGTTACATCGTTGTGAGGCTGGATTCAAGACAGTAATTTCAAAGACGAGTTTCTGAGATTGTCGGAGAGCAATGTAAGATATAACATATTTTTATGAAACCGTATGGTTGTTTGTGAGAGTTCGTGCTTAGAACTGGCTCTTTTCTATCGATGTAATGTATATAACATGACCCTGTCGAGGCAGAAAACGGCGAACACATATAGAAAGGACACCGTTCCTTATTAACAGCTAATGTTATCCAAATTTGCTGCTCTGGATCATTCACAACATGTCTCACAAGAGAACAGTGCAATGTACTGATCATATCTGTTTCTCTTCTGAATTCATAACCAAGTAAACTATATAAACCATGAAAGGCTTTGTTTTTGTTTAAAGTTACCATTCTAGTTCTGGAGATATCAGTTTTTCTGGGGACAGTTGAACCATTTCTCATAAGTTTCTTCATACCGCAGCCATGCCAGAGCCGATCATCACCTCCAGAATACAAATTTGATACACGAAGGACATTTTCAGTTATTCAATGGTGCTATGTGATCCCTGGTATGTGACGTTCTGCTCTTCCACGTTATGTGGGTGTAGCCCTATTCTTACAGAACCCAGAAGGGTTAGAGTTCACCTACCACACTCAGTACTACCTGAAAAAAACCTGGGATAGACGGTAACAATGTTGCTGCAATTTCATGCTCTCATGCAGAACCTTGTCCAAAATGGAATTCTAATTATGATAAGTAAATTATGACCTACAGTCATTGACAGAGTATCTTCACCAGACTTACGTTTTCGGCAATTGTTGTCTAAATTGGGTATATCTGTAAAGCGATGATATCCTTTGATTCGATTTGTTACTTGTTTCTATGACTGTTTAAAGCTTTTTATAATGTTTCCAGATAACTGTTCTTGCTTACCTATGTATTTAAATATCTTGCAACTGTTTGACAAGGATAGCGGCAGGGGTTATACCTACGATCCTTCACAAGAGATACTGAGACCTGTGCAAGAGACGGCCTTAAGCACTGAAAATCAAGCCTCCACGGCTTGCTTCCACGTCTAGCATCCACGGCTTGACAACTCGGTTTGACGGAGCGGATTTCTAGGACTTTGAAGACGAGAAGAGGGAAATGGCCCCTTTTTCGTGACCATGCCCACTTTTTCGAGATTTTGCTAATTATGCCAAGTTATAGCTGTCAGACGTGACTTGTGAACTTGTTTAGGCAATGAAATCGCGCTATTGCAGATTCGTGCTCTGCTCATCGCTTCACTATCACTCAGTGCAAGGCTTTACTGAGCCTCTACCCGTCTTAGCCTTTAGGGATTTCGCGCTTACCAGTTGCAGACGGTGGGATTCGAACCCTCGATCTTCTGTGCACAAGGCGACCGCGCTACCACTGAGCCATTCCAGAGCCCTGAAGGTTAGGGCGAATATTGGCTGGTCATTCCTCTGAGTGTAGCCATGGTAGCCATGGGTGAATGGCGTCCTGGATACTGAGCGATGAGTAGAGCACGAATCTACAATTCGAGAAGACCCATGGCTACCACAGAATAGCTACACACAAGGTCGAGGGTTCGAATCCCACCATCTGCAACTGGTAAGCGCGAAGTCCCTAAAGGGTAAGACGGGTAGGGGCTCAGTAAAAACTAGTGAAGCGATGAGCAGAGCACGAATCTACAATTCGAGAAGACCTTCACTGCGTCAATCGAATTCAACGAAATCGCGCTAGTTTGATATTCTATAAGTTGTTCTAGCCTTGGAATCGGTTGATCGCGTGAGTTTTGTCGTAATTTCCGAATTATGGTCACATTTTGCATGAACATGGCTCGGAAAATAGGCTGAAAAATGCAAAAAGTCTCAAAATTTATGTGAAGGTTTGTAGAAATAAGTAAGGAAGTCAAATTAGGCAAAGTTTTTGTATCTGTGCTTTGGGAATGATATCTGTCGATTTGATGCTCTTTGCAATGGCTGTCTGCTGCCTTTTTGCAAAGTTGCCACATATCTGCTCTTGCTTACTGATGTACTAGGATGTTTTGCATCTGCTCGGTCGGGTTGGAGGAATGGGAGGGTTTACAGGTAGAAAGTAGTAAAGAAGTAAAATTTGACTATTTATAGGACTTGATCTCTTTGGATAGTGTGTGTATGTGGTGATTTGTTATCATAGCTGCTTGTTGATGATGGTTGTTCTTTCATTTTTTTGACATCATCGTTTAGATCAGAAACTGGTTGTAGATCGTCAGGAAACTGTTTCGTCACGGACCCCCTCAGAGACCCCGTTTTGCCAACGAAAGTATGTAGTAAGCATGTTGATCATATCAAGAACTAATGGAAATGAGTTCGGTTCACTTTCCACATCTCTCTGGTTTCATTATCACCATATATTATATTTCAAGCTTTTAAGACGTGGCCTGATCTGTTCACAAACATGGTATTACTGTCCAGGTGTGTAAGAATAACACAGATTTAACGGATAATATAACATGCTTTTTTTTTGACTACTTTAACTAAACAAGGGGGTGGTGAATCCAGCCCCCTCCCGGAAAACTAACTTTCAATATAATAGCTATGGCTTTGAAATTTGGACCACGTGTTCTTGTCCATAAATGAGGAGGAAGTTGTTTCAAGTTTCAGTCCCACAAGTGGTCTGGTCTGCAAATTACACGCATTTGCAGACCGGCAATACGGTTTTCCATAGGAACCAACGCAAAAAAATTTAATTTGGCGATAAACGCTTGGCAATAAGAATTTCTGACAAAAAAGTGATGTATTAAGGCTGGAAGCATTGCGTTTTAATGGCAGCGCAACTAAGACAAAATTATATCCTCCGATATTTCGACTTTTACAAGTCCCAAAATATGGAAAAAAAATCGGACTTTACCCCCGTTTTTTGGAGCCCCTGCAGCATGAAATTTTTCAAATTAGACAATTTCTGAAAGAGCTCATTTAAAGCTATCATTTAAACCCAAAATCATTGAAAATGGTTAAGCAGATGTGAAATAAGAGCCAAAAAACCAACAATTTGACAAAAAATGGCATTACCACGTGCCACCCCCTGTCATAGGTATGACGACCAAATTTCCACCGAAAGATGCGCAAGTAAGTTCTGTTGACACTTGCAAAAATGGTGGCAACAGCTCCCGGTGTTTTTTCACACTAAAAAATATTAGACAAGGTTGTTCCACCCCCACACTACCCCAACCCTCCCTTGTTTTGTTAACTGTTAAGCATTTGCTCTGAAACAGCCGTTTTGCCTGCCATACCACTCATTGACTTGATTTCATTAGGCACCTGTCCTGTTCAAGTCTCTCAAATTTTCAAACCATCATCGGAGAAATATCTTCGCCTAATTTTGGCGAAGATTTTTGACAAAGTTTGTAGTGAGTCTTGATATAGTTTTAACAATCAAATTTATTTTCGAACTTGCATGATAACACTAAAACAACGTTCGCAGTGACAAAACGGCTTCTTCCTCAAAAATGTAATTATCAGTGGAATGATCGTTTCAATAAAAGTCCATTGCAGTATGTCTTCTTGTTCGGAATGAAATATTCATTAACACGTTTCTCAGTCGAATTGTTCAATCGGACATAGGAAATCATTCGATTG
>JAOBRC010660897.1:0-10642 GCA_027575255.1 Scolionema suvaense
CCAACCAGAGGAGGGGGGGTCAAGGAAAATTGAACTTCAAGGGGGGGCTGGGGAAAAAAGGGGTGGTAGGAATTTTAGAGACGGGGGGACGGAGGGGGGGGGGTAGGACCTTGATAGAAACTATGAGGGTAAATTTTAGGAAGGAAGGCAGGAATATATCAGAGCAGTTTTCTACCTCCGGAAATTGAGGGTAGAAACTCAATCTTGGTCCGTCTCATTTTGTTAAATGATGCAAAGCAAGTATTTATGCACTGGACAACTATATCAATGAATTTCCATAGTGTTGCACACTTGTGTTACTTTATTTCAAGTGTTTTGTGTTCTTTGCTGAAACGGACTTTCTCCAGAGTTGCATCACCCTTTGCAAAGATCTCTCTAGTTGAAGGTTTTAAAACTTTTTTTCAGTTTCCAGTGCTTTGCCCGTGACCCACTTGGGCGTGCTTCAGTTGGTTGCCTCAAAAAATGATAAAAACTCATTCTTTGTATGAAAATTAGAGGTAGCTCAAGGTTGAATTCGGTTGACAGTAGGGGCTCTATAAAACCTAGCCCTGAGTGATAGTGAAACGATGAACAGAGAATGAATCTACAAAAGTAGCTCAAGGTGCTTGGATAAATGCCTGCAGTAATGTAAATATTTGTACCTAAAGGACAACAAAATAGGTAGTGGAGAGGCTTCTATCATTGCAATATTCTGTATTGAACTTAATGATCGATGGGGCTCCAAGATGTTGTTATGTTCTTTATATGGAACTATGGTGAATGTTTTCATAATCTGCTTGCGTAAGTTTATTCAACCTCAGACTTTTTGGCACCGCTCAAGGATAAATAGGTCCGTCTATTTTTATGAATGAAGAACTTTCATTGTCTGGTGATGTAATCGATTTTGAAAGGCATTGCGTATTATTTCTTCTAGGTTTATTTATGAGACTGAACATTTCAACGGGGTTGGTGAACTGCTCGAGATATTAGGAAGGTGTGTAAGCTTTCCCGTTGTTCAGATATATGACGCTGCACATATTTTTTACAACTATTTGCGTTTGCAACTCATGGGCAGTGTTACTGACTCACCCATGTGTGTGGTGTTTTTGCATAATTTAGTGTTGTTTTTCTTGAGTGGTTAGGCAAGATTGATTTTGAGATCGTTTTGTCTTATCTATTTGATTCCTGCTCTCAAAATATTGACTTGTCTCATGGTTGAGCTTTGACTTCATATATAATTTCCTATGATTCATGAGCTAGCCATAACTTCTTCTCATTCCGTGTACATTTGTGGTGTGCAATACAAGGAAATTATCGTGTTTCATGAAAGTTGTGAATTTTGCTGCTTTTCCAATGTAACAAATAATTAGCTGATATGCCAAGTCCTACTTTTAAAAACTTTTGATAATATAACTTTTGGCTTAGAGAATAGTGTTGGAAGCAGATATATGATGGACAAAAATGTTCAAATTCGCTGATGAAGTATGCTTGAAGATTTTCAGATTGTCCAATATGTTCTTAATTATCCAACTTAATACATTGCTGTCTTTCTGTTTTTAGTATTATTAATGGTTTTGCTCTACCACTGAAGGCAGAACATAAACAGTTTTTACTCAAAGTGCTCATACCTCTTCATAAAGTGCGATGTTTATCCCTTTATCATGCACAGGTATGTCATGTTTCTCGTTTGTGTGTATGACGCCTCTTGAAGGCATGTGTTATGAAATCAAATAGGTGACCAGGGTTTTTTTTTTCTAACCACTTTCTTTGGTCTAGTGATAGGACATGAGAAACTCAATTTGCTAAAAACTGAATTTATATCATCAATTTCCACTTAACATCCACCTGGTTGAACCATTCCTCGTGAATGTATTATATGACTGTACAAAAACGTCTCCATCTGATTTGCATATTAGCTTGAAAAAAATGTGTGTTCTAGACTGACAGCCTTTTCTATTGAACATTGTTTATAGTGTTCTTTAGGAAATGCTATCTAGGTGCTAACAGAACCACTACAGCTCTGCAAAATTTCAAGTTCAATTCAGTTTCAATTGTGTTTTCGAAACTCGATATTTTCATGAACTTGGGCCGTACGCGAAAGTGGCTGGAAAAAATGTACCATATGTGCTGCTGATGTGGTGCACTCCCTCAAGTCTATGAAAAGCACTAGAACATGTGGTATCCACATGTTGATTGCAGACATAGAACTTTTGCGGCTCAAGCCGGAATTCCGGCTCACTGAGGCCGAGAAGTCAGTTTCCGGCTCACTGTATGAGGTAGATTATGGTGGAGTGATACTAGAATTTGTTGCATGTTGTACGCAGATGTGAATAAATTTCCAGTATAGGTTCTGATAGGATCTTTTAATAGGCCCTTTTTGATGAAATGCTTAAGTCTGCATTTCAGTATTCAGTACGCAGAGTAACGTTCACCTCTGTTTTTGGATGGCTAAACTTTCGGTCCAAATTCATGGGCATTACGTTCATTTCAGAAATTCACACGGAGATGCTAATGCACTAAAGGCTAATACAGTATCAGATGGAACTTAATATTTCTTAATAGTTTGACAATTTAAGATCATTTAGAGCGTGTTTTCTGGCATCCTGTGGACCGACATTTCAAAATTTTCCCCTACAGGTCCAGCCATGGTGGGCCCATCAGGAGACACTCGATGACACTTTTACGGCTCAGATTTATTGGGCTGGTTCCATGTCTGTGATTGATGGGGAAAATTCATTTGATGGATCTACCAATAATCGTTCCAGTCCGGACGTCATGCAGAATAGAGGTTTCAGGACAATTTTCAGTTGAGATAGCCTCAATTGTGAAATCACCTCTGATTTTGTGGCGGGAAATTTCCTCTTGAAATAATCTGTGTATAATGCAGTCACGCAGGAGTGGGGGTCAAATGAAATTTTCTGGATGGAAGAGAAATGCGTTTTTTGTTCCATGAAGGGGTACCCCTTGCCCCTCTCCACCTTGGGGAAACCCTAGCCTAACCCTATTCCACCTGGGCTTGTTAGTGCTGGAGGGGACGTGGGAGAGTCAGTAATACGAAAATTCACGTTGTGATAGTACTGAAACTTAGCACACGCGTGCACTAACCTTTACACACATTTGTCCCAATTTTCAAGTGAATGGGGTCAATGGGCCAGGCTTTGGGAGAGGGATCACTATCTCTCGCCTCCGCACCCTTGTAAAATGTTTGTGGAGAGCTGTCATCACTCGCCTAGAATCCACATAAGAGCCCTATACCTACAATCACTTTGCGTATCATCACTCGACTCGATTTGTCTGCTTGAGAGCTATACCACTCTCCTGCCAAATATTTTACTTCAAAGTCTGATGGTGGGTGACCTATAAATGGTAAGTGAAGTGACCCTTTGTTGTATCTGGGAAATAGTATTTTAGTGAAAATAGCTTAAAGCCTGGTGGGCTTGATCACATCCGCTGAGTAAAATGAACTGAGCCAAAACGTAGCTGTTGAAAACGAAAAACAAGTTAAAATAAATTTCAGCTATATGCTACAATCAGAGACAAAATATTTGGCCACATTACCAGAATATTTGTCTACTGGCTACCTTGCTGTTCTGACTCCCCCTCTCCCTCTGAACAATGATGCATTTATGGCAGTTTATGCTGCTCACAGTCGGCTAGCCAGAAAGACATGCTTGCAACATTGTTTCCTGGGTGGGGGGCAATAATTTGCTTGATTTTGACTCAAGTGCCAATAATATATTTGGTCCGTATTTCTTAGCAAATCAGCATGGATTCAGGGTGTATTCTCCTGGCTGTGTTATCATTCATAATTGCAACAGCCAGCTTCAACCTCAATATGTATGAAGTTCTAAGCATAGAGCAGTGACACCAGCAGTTTTATCTTGCACACAATATCAAGACAAACGTCTGATTAGTCAATCAGCTTGTGTCCCTCACAAAGGATTATTGAAGCTGTCTGGGTGTGCCAATTGTGCGCAAGTGGAGTCAGGTAATCAAGCCCAGCAGTTCTAAACTGTGATTTAGTTTTTTTGGAAAGTAAAAACTATGAACGTATTATAAATCACTGGAAAGCTCTTGTTCTGAGCTTTACTTTGATATAGCAATTTACAAATTTTGACCAAAATTTCTCAAGTCGTAAGCCAATGTGTGTTTGATTGTGGTTGGTTCCTATGAGAGCGTAGCCTGGACTAAGTTTTTGGAACATGTTTTTTTTCTGCACAGAGCGTGTCTCAATAAATTGTAGGAATTTCCCAGAAGTTTGGAATAGCATATGCATGCTTTCAAAAGGCATAGGTTTTTGTATGACATGCTACATATGTCCTGCTTGAGGTCTTCAGTTTTTTTTCTTATCAAGCAGTTCTTCCCAGAATGAGCTCTTGTAGCTCTCCTGTCCTCAGGTAGAATACAGTTACAGTGTTGATGTTTCACATCGGTTGCCATCTTTGGGCTAATGTTTTGATTCTGAAACTGCATCAAAAAACGGTTTTTATTCTTCACATATTTTAGTAAATAAGAATATGTCCAGATTTGCGCAGCACTGGTTGACCACTAACTGCTCATTTAGTTTGGCTCAAAGTGGAATATCTGAAAGCAGGTGATGCACAAGCTCATGACTAGGTTTGTTTGATACATGTATGGAAATTTTGACACCTCATCCACTATCCTTTGGTCGTAACTTACAGTCTGGTGATCAGGATGCTGCAAAATTTTCTAAAACCTTTACCATTATTTAGTTCATGTTTCAATGTGCTGTAGAGCAGTTTTTTGAGTAGTGGATGAATTTACCCTCGCAAGTAATGATGGTTACAAGTTCTTACTCAGGCCTAATTGCTGGATGAGAACAAAAGCTAAGAAACCTAGTAGGAAATAAATTGTATAGCATATCAATCTCAGTTATTTACTCAAGAGATTCTATGCTAGCATCCCCATGTAGAGCTTGTGTTAAGTTAAGTAGTTTAAATTTGATATTATTATGACTCTTTTACGCTTCAGTTCCGTCTTGCAACCGTATCTTGCACCCATTCGTTCTAATATCTTGATTTTGTGATGACTATTTGGACTTGTGCTCATGACTGCAATAGTTTCAAAGGATATTCATGTATTGTCTTCACATACTACAGTGATGTTTTCTCATTGCTTTCCGAACTTCTAAAAACTTCATACCATGTGTTGTTCTCATCCAAACCAGTTAAGTTAGGGATTCTTCTTTTGTCTTCGAAAGAAAAGAAGTAGTCTTCATCGTAGCCAGAATGGTTGTATTTTGCACTTTTGTTGTTACTCAAACTTCAGTTCAGTTAATCGATTTAAAGATTTGTTTGTTTGCAAGCAAGTAAGATAATTTTATTTAAATGCTGCTTATGTTTTTGTAGAAATTGCCTCCAATGTTTGCACCGCGTGCGAAGACTTGGCTCTGGTGTGTCAAGCCTGAGTCATATGCCCAGTTGAAAAGATGTGCTGTGTCATAGTTGGTTCGCTGAAGTTGAAGTTGTTCTATGTTAAGTGGTGGTATAGTGGAAAAATATCCGGTCTAAATTGACATGGGCTTATAAATGCAACATTATTTTTATATGTTGTTTTTTCCCATATGTCGTTTTTTCCCATTGATAGGCAATAAGGACCGACTATTGGGAGTGGATTTCTCTGTCTTTTATCATTTGATTGACATTTATTCCATTTCCTTTTCCAGCTTGCATATTGTGTGGTTCAGTTCTTAGAGAAAGACTCGACACTAACAGAACCGGTGTGTGTATTATAATGTTATCAGTTGTTGGAAATGTTTTTTGTCAATGCTCATCCTTAACGTGCTTGGATGTCTCTCTAATCCTTTGTTAACTGATACACTTACTTGTGTAGATAGCTAGGCTTTATTTCATGTCTGTAGTTAAATAACTGGGCCGTATCTCATGCTGAGCTTACTGAATAGTCAGGAATGCTACACAGCTATTAGTGAATCTGTAGATTTGGACTCCTGCTTTCATGGAAGAGTCCTACACAACGAGATCTATCCGTGCATCATTCCGTCATTCACCAAAACTTTTTCATGGATGGACTTTTCTGATAGTTAGAGGGAATATGAATATTGGCAATTGAAACAGAGTGATATTGCTGGATGTTTTTAAAAAAATTTGTTCCACTTGCAGGTGGCCGTTTGGGTCCAAAATTGCCATTTTAGAGTTCTTTTGAAATAATTTCAAAATCTGTTTATCACTATTTTGTAATTTTTGTTGGGAAATTGGAAGCCAGTTGCATTTATCGTATGGGCGTGCCATATCTGGGAAACTCATGTTTGGCTTGGGCATGAACATTTCTGTAAAAAAAATGGCCCTTTTTATGATTATGGAGTATGCCATAAAATCCATTTATTATTTTCCGTAATTGGCCCTTTTTGCGTTTATGGAATATATCATAAGATCCATTGATTATTTTTCGTAATTGGCCCTTTTTGTGGTTATGGAGTATGTCATAGGATCCATTTATTGCCATGCTGGTAAGCTCAGGTTTGTCGTATGGCTTATAGTCTATCCAGTGCGTAGGAAAGTGTTTGTTGTTTTTTTGGTAGGGGAGAGCAGCAGAAAATGTAAATTTCAATCAAATTGGCAATGATTGGTAGGCTTGAAGTGTTCTTATTGAAATTGTCTAATCCGATTAGTTGTCGCATGGTGACGGTCAATATTCATGGTAAGGTCCACGTGACTCCAAGTCAGAGAAATATGCATGTCCTCTGGAGCTCTGCAATATAAAGGGACTGCATTGATGCATAGATGTGATCAGTTCTTTTTAGCCATGATTGCAGATTGCAGTGTGGCATTTAGTGACAACTATTCCTAATTAGTTTTCGTAATTGGCCCTTTTTGTGGTTATGGAGTATGTCATAGGATCCATTTATTATTTTTTGTAATAGTTCAAGTTATACTTAAAAGCAATTGCCGTTTTATATGAACTATCGTGTATAAGAAAACTCTTGTTCTCCTTTGACTGGGTATTTTAGTTCCAAAAATGGCCATATTGAGGATTTTTCAAATTTTTTTTTGAAATCTGTTCATGAATTTTTTAAAGTATTTCCTGTGGAGCTGGGGGAGAAGGTGAAGTTATCATGTGCGCTATTTTTCATATCTAGAAAATCTCTCGGTTGTCTTCTACGGAGCCGACATGTACCTTATCGGACAAAACAATGTCGGACGGAAGTGACGAATTTTTTCGAAGGTGACGAAAATTTGTCCGACGAAAATTTTGTCCAAAACAAAATTTCAAATTTACTTACGTAAAATTTGTTGCCCCGTTTATAAAGTATGTTGTCATCAACTGTTGGAGAATTTGTTACCAAAAGTGACCAAAAGTTTTTGGCGACCTTATCATGATGCGGAAACGCACAAATACAATCGAAGAAACCTGCTATATGTTTTATGTGTATTGACATATTTAGCTAACAAAGAAAACATAAAAAAGAAAATTAAAGTTGGACTAAATTATTTGTCGGACAAAATTGTTTGTTGGGCAAAAGTGACGAAATAGTCTGGGGGTGACGAAAATTATGTCCGACGAAAATTTTGTCCGACATTGTTTTGTCCAATGAGGTGTGTCCAACAATAGGCGTTTTAGTTGGGTTTTTTTCAAGTAATGCATGATCTTTTCCTTATTTTTTTCTAATATTTGGTGTGAAACTTAGTAGCAATTGTAGCCATCCATTGAATCTTTTTTATATCTTTTGGGTACAATGGGCGTTGATAGGATCTGTTCATTTGTTGTTTATTTTTTTAGAAATTTATTGTGTTCTGAGGAGCAGTTGGGGTCATCATATGTACCAAGCGAAAACTCTTGTCTGGCTTGGTCATGGTCGTTTGTGTCCAAAAAGAGTCATTTTAGGAGCTTTTTTTGGGATTAGAGGCCTCTCTGCTTGTGATTGATGTTACGTCTGTTTAAAAACTCTTATTCTAGTGGTATAGTATGCTCGAAGGAATGTGAAGGATAATTAAAAGAACGTTTTTTACAGATTTTCTTATTTTGTAAATCAGTTTCAATATTGTACTCTTTGCCTGTGTAAAAGTATAATTTATTACTATGCAAAAGGTCCTGTATAGATTTTCCCCTTTTTTGTAGGTTATTATTGGCCTTATAAAATTTTGGCCCAAGACAAGTAGTCAAAAAGAGGTTATGTTTCTTGGAGAAATCGAGGAAATACTCGATGCTATCGAGGTGTCTCAGTTTCAGAAAATCATGGAGCCACTCTTCAAGAAAATCAGCAAATGCGTATCCAGTCCACATTTTCAAGTGAGTTCGGTTGTAATCATACATATTTGTTTTCATGCCATATTTTTCCCATTTCTACCTTGGCTATGTGCTTCATGCATCAAGCCTGAATTTTTTTTTTCTTCTATTCAATCACGCAAACAATCTTTCTCTTCTACATCCACCATGTCTTATTGTGAGACTTCATAAATGATCTTTCAGTCAGCGAGTGCTTGCAGCACATCTTAGTCATATAACGTTGTAGCTTTGTAGCTTGTATGATCATAACCTGTTAGTGTGTAAAAATCTGGGGTTTGACTGAATGTACCCAAATTTTAGATTTGAAAACAAAGTTTCAGGGAGAGCAGCGTTTTATCCAAGTATATTTCCTCACCGTGTAGCGGAGGGGAAAAACTCCATCTGAATCGAGTTTCAATAACTGAGTCTGGGGGAGGAAATTGCACTCCCAGCCCCACCAAAAGCATTGCCACTGCGATGAAAATTGTCTGATGTGCAAACGAATTCCCTTGATATCATAATACCAGGACGGCATTTCTATTCTCTTTTAATGCACCCAACTGCGCATTTGATAGAAATGAATGCCCCAAGACGCTATGGCTCCCGGGGGTTCCCTAGCCTGCCCTATTGACCCCAAGACTCAATTCAACCTACGACGATGTAGAACCTTAGTGTCTGGATAAAACCCTGGAGAGTGTTTCGCGCAGTGGTTTACTATTGATCTCCAAAATAACTGTCAGCTACACCAGGTTTCGAAATATACACACTAACAAAGTTCTATATATTTTTGTCAGGAAAAAGCAACAACGCGTAAGACCAACATATGTGACACTGTGTAAGCTTGTTATGTCTGTATAATCCGTGCTTATTGACTATTTTTTGGATGGTGTGGTGAAGCAAAAAAAAACTTTGATGTTTTTGATATTGCCTCAAAAGCTGGTTTATGTTAAGATTTTTTTTGTATTGTTCTTTCTCGCAGGTGGCTGAAAGGGCGTTATATTTTTGGAACAACGAATACATTATGAGTTTGATTGACGAAAATTCCAATGTCATTTTACCAATTATGTTTTCCTGTCTCTATCGAATATCGAAAGATCACTGGAATCAGTAAGTCATAATTTTGTCTTACTTTATGGGAATGGTCTTATGATTCTGACTAGCGTCAGATATTTGTCTTCATTCTTGAACAGTGTATGTTTGAAGGAGATTTTGTGATTGCCTGTGTACAAAATTCAACGATATGTCAGCCTTTCTTTATTAGGGAGGATGACCTGTGCTCAATTCGTTTCGTCAGTTGAGCATTGATAGTTACGTAAGTTTAGTAACCAAGAGTCGATCATGGTTTTGAGAATTTCTTTTCGTACATATTTTGAGTTCATTCGAAGACACACAATGTCTGTTTAAAAAAAATGACCAGGATAGGAGCTAAAGCGTGTTTTCCTGTCTGTAAAATTCCCGGTAGTTCCACATGTACATATATAAACTTGCAGACACATTTATAGGTGAGAGAATTCAACGACAAATGAGCACAAATCCGCTGGATTGTTTTACCTTTCTACTTCAATGATACAAGGTTTTGTCATGGCAAACTTTGAAAATTGTAAGTAAGTGATGTGAAAAATCTTAGTCTAAAGGTCATTGAGACGATAATCTGTGTTTCGTGAGTGGAGAATTCTCAGTTATGTACTTTCGTTATCTCTTGATTGTTCACTGTAGGATATTATGCTTAGCATCTGATTTGTTTGACGGGGTTCAAGATTGATAGTCAGAGTGAGAGATTAAACAATAATATTTTCAAATTCTCTTGCAAAAACTACCACTGGTCGATGTTAATAGTATCGAGTATTAGAGATCTGGCAGCAAAGTAGCAACAGATGCAGAAACAGACAATCATTTTACTTTCATTAAGCAGTTCATTTTAATACGAAAATGATCAGGAGAAGTTTATCAGTCAACATCCTGAATATTTCGCTGTACCACTAAACAGCATGATCGACAGAAAGTACTCTTGGGCAGCTAATTGCAGGGGGCCTCCGTTTGCAAATTTTCAAAAATTGCACCACCCTTTTCCATTTATTTACACCCCTCCCATTTAGCGATTTTACTGAAAGTGCCGACCCCCCTTCTTATTAACAGCCCCTCCCAATTAAGGATTTTGAAACTGAAAATCAAATGTTGTATCTGTTTCTCTCAGTTTTAAAGATATGAGCAGTGAAGTCTTAAATATTAACGAGCAACTTTCGATTCGGAATTGAAATTCAAAGCATCAATTCTCAAATTATGTTCCTTCAAATGAAAGGAACTTTTCTAATCTAACTTTACTAATCTTTTTTTCAAAATAAAGTAAAGTCTCTACCAACCCTAATGCCAACCCCCCCCCCCCTGATTACATAATTTTTCTGAACATCTACTGAGATCC
>JAOBRC010661008.1:0-10642 GCA_027575255.1 Scolionema suvaense
ATTGTTCTGCAAGAGTATAAAAATGAAAGTGATGTTCCTATTGAAGCAAAGTACGTCTTTCCATTGGATGCATCTGCTGCAGGTGAGTGTAATATTTCCTTTTCGTCGGGGAGAAGGAGTGAAATTGCACTGCGTTGCTAAATGATCCTGTCCTTGATGCGTTTTAGAAATTAAGAAGGGAAGTGTAAGAGAATCAGCAAAACATCTGTATTTATTCTTGTTGAAACCATCTGCCTTATGGAATTCGCTATGACTTAGTCCATATTCCACATTTATTGTGGATTACTTGGTTCAGAAGATTGAAGCATCTGTGATGCATTAGACCACGTAAAATTGATCTTATGTTTTGCGGAGGCGCTCGCATGTCAAAGTAGAATCCGCTTTGTGCTATTTTTTGACAGCATTTCCATACGTAGTCATCTATTGCCACCATTTACCGTTGTTTGTCAGGCATGATCCTGCAGTTTGTTCTGCAAAACATTCTGTTTTGTTTTTTCTTTGCTTAGAAGTCTGCCTTCCATCTGAAACAACTTTCTGGGCATTTGCAGCAGATGTTTATTCTTTCTGCTGTCCTACCTACACATCATAGTGACCAATTATGTAAATTCATTTCCTGAATGATGACCTGCTTGATGGGTTGTGAGATCACTTCTTTTATATTGATAGGAAGTCACATATTTGATTGTTACGATACTTTATGCTCTTATTGGTGTGATGCTGTGTACAATGGGAAGATTTCCCAGCGTTTGTCGATTGAGAAAGCAGTCTGCGTGAAATTCTTTGAAACTTAGAACCATGATGATTCTGAGAGTTTGCCCTGTCGCAGTCTCGCCTAGATTTGTGGCGTTTGTAGTGACTTTTACATAAGAGTCTCCTTGCATCTGCCTACAGTATCGCAATAAAGTTCAGAATAAAAATAGCACGCAGATACCAATTTTTAGTCCTGAAGAAAGGTCTTCTGCAATGCTTGTTGATGTGTCTACACAAACATAAAATCAATTGTACGTGACCTTATCAGGCCATTCTTTGTCATGTGAAAATGACGAATTTTTCAACTTGGTTACGAAAATTTTGTGAGGAATAATTTCGTATGTTGAATAATTTTAGCCAAGTTTGTTAACATTACAAAGTTGGGCAACAGTGTTGCAACTTAAGAATTTATGGTTGTAGCCCAGCGGGCTACAAGTGAAAAAAATTTTGTTGCCCTGGCATATTTTTTGTTGCCTGTAGGAGCAAAATACTTACGTCCAAGTACACTTCTCATATTTTCTGTACCCCTGTTGGGCTACAGACCTGAATTTTTGGGGAACCCCTACAAGAAATGTTTTGTAGCCCAGGGCTACCGGGCTATCCTTAAGTTACCCCACTGGGGCAAAATTGGCCAGAGGAAGAAAATTTCCCGGGCAAAATTTTTGACCCAACGAAGTTTCACCTGATGAGGTAGTGTTCTATAGAAAATGGATGGTATGGAAAAGTTGCTACCGGGGCAGTTGTGATTTGTGATTGTGGCAGTTGCGGTTTAGATTATTGCACATGAGTCTCCGGAACTTTGAGTCATATACTATTGTTGTTGCCCCCATCAGAGTTTTTTCACAAAATGAAGAGTGACTAGTGCATTAAACTAAGAAAGCTTTAACTAATTTAATTTAATTAAGTTTTTTCGTTTTGATTGAATCTCCAAAACTTATACTGTTTCACAAGATCGATCAAAGCATTTAATTCTGGTTGTCATCATTGCCGTCTGCTTTGAGGAATGTAATAGTAAAGATGTTAGCTACATTCGTTAGATCAAAGTTGACATAGCAGCTGTAGTTGCCATTTTCATCAATATGGTAAAATATTTCAAAGTTGCAATAGGTAATGAAAAGCTCTTACTATGTTCCTCAAGAGCTCTTTTCAACAGTTTCTATTAATGACTGTGCCTTTTAATATGAAGGAACCATTACGTCATCTATATTCCTTCGTAGTGTTGTCGTAGAACGAAAGAGGGAAAAACTTGATCAAATCTAGTTGCCGTATTATGGGTTCAGTCAAACAGGGAACTATATTGGATTAAAAGGCTTGTGCATTTGCTATGATGATGGCAGAATGAAGAGCCATAGGTTATACGTATTTTTTTCAGTATCTATTTATATTTCTGCACAAACACGAACAAAATTGCTTGATGTTTCTATTCTCAATGCATTCTACCATGAAAATCATTGTGCCAGTTTCTTTCCCTATTAACCCCTTAACTGTCACATGATTTTGGCTATCTATCATTTATTTTTGTATTTAATTTTTGCAGAAATGTCAAAAACTGATATTTCAATACCCTGCTCTACAAGGTATCTTTCGAGCCAGAGCAATGCTTGAAAACTGAAGAAAACATGTATAAAAATGCAGGAATCTCATCCCTGTTCGTATACCTTCTTTATCCGCGAAAAGGCGTGAAAACGCACAATCCACTAAGAGAGATTCTATGGAGAATCGCCATGGCTAGCATCCTCCTTGTTTGTTTTCGAGAATGCTCTCAACGTGTGCGCGCTCTCAGCTCAAACGAATTGGTGAAATGCAGACCAGCACTTCATTACTCGGTTCACTGAATAAAAACGTGGTTCTGGAGGTCATTTGACGCCGCAAGTGCAGTCTTTTAGAGTAGCAGTGCAGCGACGGATATATCCGTCAAACGCACATCACAGCCAAAGGGCACTGACGGATATATCCGTCAAACGCAGTTAAGTGGTTAAGTCTCCTGCATTGAGTTTTGTCGTGTTTGTATAAAAACGTGGCTCTGGAGGTCATTTGACGCCGCAAGCGCAGTCTTTTAGAGTAGCAGTGCACCGACGAATATATTCGTCAAACGCACATCACAGCCAAAGGGCACCGACGGAGATATCCGTCAAACGCAGTTAAGTGGTTAAGTCTCCTGCATTGAGTTTTGTTGTGTCTGTGTAAAGTTATTATTCCTGAATGTGAATATGGCATTGATTTCTATTTGGTAATCCTTTATTTACTGAAGCTGGGTGCTGCTCTTCTCTCCACGTGAAGCTGCTGATGGGACATATTTTTCCTTTTTCCTTCCTTTCTTTTGCTTTGAGTGCATGAATTTCATTGCATGGCTGAAATGACGATAGTAATTGTACTGATAGAAGTACATTCTGCTTTTAGTATGTGGCTTTGAAGCTTTCATTAATGGTAAACATATCATTGGAAAAGTGAAGGAGAAGGAACAAGCTCATAAAGAGTACAAAGAGGCGATTAGTAAAGGACATGGGGCTTACTTAATGGACCAAGAAGAGCAAGCCGTGAGTAGACTATATCTGTTTCTTCTTTCCAATCAGCAGATGCTCTTTTAGCGTGCTAATTTCAAGCACGTTATATTGTTTTCGTGGATGACTTCTCCAGGGCCTATTCCCGAATTTGGGAGCTGCACCGGAAACAGGAAGGAAAGTGCAGATTTGAGTCATCTTTTCTCCAAACAGTAGACTAGACAAGTCGTCCGTAGTGGAAAGAAATTGTAGAGTTAATACACATCAGCTTGAAGCTCCAAATAGAGGACTAGGACTTTTTGGCACAGCTTGCTTGTTAAGCTCTTCCCATCTGCACGTCGAAATTTTGACGTGCTTTATGAGAGATTATAAGCCCGTCAAAAGTACCTGCTTGCCGAAAGCTCCTAGTCTGCTCTTCAGACTTCTTTAATTACGTAGCATCACTTTCTGCATTGTAGGGTACAATCTAGTGTGTCCAAACCGCTGCTGAAATAAGCTTGATATTTTCAAAAAAAGAGCACTTTTCAGCTGATTTTGAGGTCGGCATATTTGGAGTGTTGGTATTTGGAGCCCTTTTTATCTTGTGCAAAAATGGGCGTATTATTAATTTTAGTGCTGCTATTTTGAATTTTGAATCTTTTTTCTGAGGTAGCTAAGTGCCTTTTGATTGTCTTGGGGGGTTTCAAAATATTGCACTAGCTGTCCTGGTTACCGACGGAGCATGTGTCCTGTAAAAAGAGGAGTACGGTACATAGGTTAGCCTGTTGTTCTCTGAGTGGTATCACTCCACCTTCCAATCAACATTTGTTGTTACATTATCCAATGCTCCTCGGTGTTATGTGATTTCTTCTCTTGCTTTTATGGGATGTTTAATTTTGTGGATTTGCTGTGATGCTGCTTCACATGCCTGTTGTTCTTCATAGCTTACTACGCCTGAATTTCTTTCTTTATTGCAGAGTAAGCTTGAATAGAAATATTGGATGTCTCCGGATAGTTATTAGATTAATTTTTTACAAAGGGAAACTTCAGAAATGCGGGATGTGGGCATCATTTTGAGAAACAGGACAATTTTCCAAAGGATTGTCACACCGCTGTTTTGGCCGTTTTTCGTCTTCGTAGGAAGGTATGGATGGAGGTACAGCTTCGTCAGCTCAGCAGAATTTTATCGGGACAAATATCTATTCTGCACTTGTCGGAGAGCACTTGTTCGTTACATAGTACAAAATAAAAATTTTTTCTTTAGATGGTGTGCTGAATCAGTTGTCGGGTAGGTGGTAGTTGCATCGGCTTCTGCCTGAGCTAGCATTGAGGTTCTTAAAAATTATTTATCCTGTTCTTAAAAATTATTGGTCCTGCTAGGCGGATGCAAGGGAGAATTTAGGCGCATGAATTCTCTTGCACCGCAAATTTAAACTTTTTTAGCCCTGTCCCAAATGTGAACAAGTGAGCTCACTGGCTCTCCTATGAAGAATACTGATAAGAATGCTTCAGACAATTTCAAGAAGAGCTACCTAGTTTCCACGTCCATAATTATTTGTATAATATACTTTGCAGGGTTCTCTGGACTTCTTCGAAAAAAGTTCCCTAACTTTTCCAGGTTTTGCTGACCAAAAAGTTACGAAATTCTCTGACTTTTGTCCATCAGTCTACTTCTGGTTTTTCATTGTCGTACATGAAGCATAGTTTTTGTCCTTTTTCCTCTATGTATGAAAGGAAATAGATGAGTCCATTTTGTCTTTTCGATTGAATTTCTTGTGCTTTGAATCAAGGAAACCTGAAAAAATCTACTTCTTGCATTGTGGCCACCTGAAAATGTCCCCTTTCGTAATATGTCTCTCTTCTCACTTTGTTGTCCATGCAATATCTTGAAGGAACTGACTTGTATTATTAATGCCTTTCATGTAGAATAAGATTCTGACCATGATAACATATTTCCTGTAATCGTTGAGAGCTGCTTCCGATTTGGCATAGTAATTCATCTGTTTTTTTTGTGATGAGGTACTGACCAACTACCCTTTTCATCATGGATGTAAGGCCTCGTCTACCATTATCTAATTGAGTTGCTGGCCAAGCTCATCACCTATTAAAAAGATCTGCTGTGCAGATATTCTGTATTCCTGTATCAAAAAGGATGGCTGAGAGTGCTTTAATATCCACACTCTGACAGGGAAACTTCTTTTGTGGGGCAAACAAGTTTTGGTCTCAACCCCACTGCCTATAAATTGTGAGAGGCATTCTGGTTGTGTTCTCTGTTGTCCTTCTAAACAACATATTTCTGTTGCTTCTCCCCTATCCAATACTGCTGGTTAGCTGTCCGTCTGACTTGGAGTGAGTGGAAAATTTTGCATTTTTGTTCAATGTTTAATATCTACGTTCGGTTAAATTCTTTTGATTGCTTTTTCAATATTTATGAAGCGCAGGTGGGGTTTTGTCATGATAAATGAATTTGCAGCATTCTTCTGTATTTAGGATGTATTTACTGTGAGTGTTGGAAACCTTCCCCCAAATGCAGATGTTCTGATCAAAATTACATATGTTGCTGAGCTCGCGCTGGAATTTGAAGACATCTCTTTTGTCCTGCCTGCTTCAGTTGCCCCATGGACGCAGGATGAGGCTTTGTCGAGTATAACACAGGTAATACAGATCAATCATTGTTTTTAATCTCATCCTAACCGTAAAGAAAGTTGCCTCCCAGGATATCTTCCTAAAGCATCTCAGATTCACATTTAATCATAGCCTGAAAACGCATTGGAGCTTTACACCTGTCTGATGATTGGAATATGTTTTCCATTTATTTTTTCATGTGCTGATATTTTTGTGCATCAAATTGATGTTGATTAATTTTCAAAAGTCTGCTAAGTTTGTTATGATTTGCTTATGGTATCTACAGTTGATGTGCAAACCAGTCCAAATTGCTGTACAGGACATTCATGTTGAAGCATTCTAAAACTGCTTTTGCTTCAGTTTTAATAGTTTTTCATTGCTTGCAAAGTTTCTAGGCGCAGGGGAGAAATCTCAGTGTGTGATTGCATTGACAATGTCTTTCAAAAATGTGGATAGTTGCATGTTTGGTTACAAACTATCCATCTCATTTATCTGAGTGCTTTATTATGCTTTGTAGGGAGAACTTTGTCTGATCTTGGTTTTTGCCAGTAAACATTGTTGCTATTAGCAGATAAAGTTTTTACAGTTTCCATCCCTAGTTTCACGATACCATTTGCTATTGGTTACTCCAGTTTTCTCCAGAATGTGGAGATTTTTGTGTAGCTGTGTACGGAGCACCCATATTGCAAATATTTATTGATTGGTAGTAGACACAGGTGGTTTTTGTACTGTCTGTTTCAAGCTGCTTATGGGACTGCGTTGCTTTCGGCCGTGTGCTAATGGCCTCTGTATTATTGTTCTTCATGTTTTCAAGAAGTTCCATATTAGTCCATGAATTTTTCTTTTACCTGCCCTGTCATTGCCCTTCCTTTCAGACTGACGTGGAGAAAGTTGATGTCAAGGGTGCTGCTAAGTATGTTGTTTCATCCTTTGTTTGCTAAATTATTGATTGCAATTATGATGGCCCTGATGTTCTTTACGCGTCAGTAAATTTGTACTGGAAACAGTCCCTCGCAGCGGTCTGTATTCCATTCTCGTTGAATATTAAATATCCTGTAGGGGTGTTATCAAGAATTTTTAGCCCAAGCTGTGCGAAACTTTCCATGCTGCCTGGTTGCCAGAGGCTTTCCCATAAAAAGGAGGGTCTAAATTTGAGTCTTTTGTGTATGCTGGAAGTAGTTGGAAAGCGGTTCATGGTTTGGAAATAGTGAGTATTATCACTCAGAAAGGAAGAAAGAAGATCATGGAAGTTGGTAAGAGCTACTACCGTACCGCAACTACAAGTTGACTAAAAACCCCAAAACATAAATTTATATGATATATGATTTGTTAGTATGTGCAGCATATGTTAACTGCAATTTTTGGGTAAGTTAGATGAAAGTTCTGTTCTATTGTAAGTCTACATGGACATCATGGAAGTGCCATAGCATTTAGTGCAGTTTAAATTTTAACTCCATGTTGGATGTTTCAGGATAAATTCCAGTAAACTTCTTCAAATAATGTGGTTTTGTGAAAGGCTTGTTGTCGAGGGGACATGATTTTAAAACAGCTTCGAGTATTCTGCACCCAATCCTGTGTAATAATTTGATATTTGAAGCTATCCTTACAAAATTTACTTTTCATATTTCCAGTTCAAAAACGTGTGTGATTGATGTAATGATCTTTTCATCTCTGCAGAGGATTTTCGCTTCATGTTTCTGTGGAGATGCCATTCAAAATTGTTAAGCTGGTGTCACAGACACACAAGATACAAGTGAAGGTAGGCTGGATGTATGTTCCTGAATTTTATTCATGGTAGTGGTTGATAGTATTCATGTTGAGAAGATGATAGTGCTGAAACAAATATGTTAAAGCTATGGGCAAAAAAATTACTACTACTCAACACAGCAGTACTATTATTTGTGAAGAAGCATGCAGTTTTATTATTTCTGATCTCGATATCAATGTGCTTTGCAGGAAATTTTCTGCTATTTAATGTTAAAGGGAAACAGTATGGTCAAAGATGAGATTTTAGTAGATGATAGAGCTCATTTATGCAGTTTTTATTTTGTGACAAAAGTTGCTGTAATTCTGGAGAGATTGAGTTTTAAGGTTGATCTGACCTTGTTGTCACTAATAATTACGTGTGATATCATGTCGGTACAACTCAAAAATTATCCTTATTTCATTACCAAAACACTCAAGATTTAAGTTTAGTGATAAGGAGTCACTCTTCCCTTTTCTGGGCAAAGCTTGGTGATGCATAATAGATTCATTTTGAAAAAATAAGCTTAGCTATTTGGTGACTAAGAAATGACGATGCTTAACAGCGTGCCCATTTAACATCATTCAAAAACAAGATGGTAGCTGCTAGAATTTAGGACTCAATATCTAGAAACCTGCGTAAGCTTTCATCGTGAAATAAAAAACTCGAAGTCATGTTTG
Source organism: Scolionema suvaense (assembly GCA_027575255.1). Lineage (NCBI taxonomy): Eukaryota > Metazoa > Cnidaria > Hydrozoa > Limnomedusae > Olindiidae > Scolionema > Scolionema suvaense. Next base: position 8,280 of record JAOBRC010661008.1, read on the forward strand.
ACTGTGCTCTATCATCTGTTGAAATTTCATTTTTGGCCTTAGTAGCCCTTTAACGCCATAGGTTCATTTACCACTCAAAAAGCATACCTGGAGCAATGATTTCTTTTCTGTTACAAGAACTAGCAAAGAAAATATACATAATGTTTTGTATCGGTGAGTTAGGGTATGGGCTATAATTCATACTTCTACTAATTAAATTTGTCCTGTAAATTGCCATGTGACTTTACCTTTTGTGATGCAGTGTTGGATGGCCAGGAACCCCTAAAAATTAAGGTTCCAATCAAAAAAGCAAATTATTATGTTTTATTATCAAGTTTGCAACCAACAAGCAACTGCTTTTGTTTTTAGGCGTGTTAGCTTCTGTTAAATAATTCGTGACCCTTGCTTTCCAACCATGCACTGCATGATGAAGATTTGAGACTGAGTATATTCCCAGTAAGGCTTCTTGGTAGGGTAATTGCAGTAATTGTTTGCAAGTTGAGTTGATATATTTTTGTATCTTTCAACATGTTTCATGGACATGTAACGAATAGTATGATTCTTTTATGCCTCAATACCATAATTTTTTGCTTACGCGTTATTTAGAGGACTGATACTATGGCCGTGGTGCACTACGATGACGACATTTTCAAAGATAATTTCCAACTCCTCATTGGCCTTGCTGAAATTCATGTTCCTCGAATGTGGGCGGAGCGTCATCCAACTGATAGTGATCGACAGGTAGAAGTTTCGGCTACTTTCAGTCCTGTGAGCTATTTTTTTCTCCAACTGCGTTTTTTAAAATCTATTTTCTCCGAAATTGAATTTGTGTCATTTTTAGTCAGATTTTCACGCACTTTTACTCTGGTGCATAAATCACCCCTAAAACAGTTCACTTCACTTCACCATGATAAACAGTCGTAAACCCGCAATCCCCAGATTTGATAGACTTGACTTGATAGACCCTACGAAGTAGCTATAAAAATAGAGAAAATGTTTTTTGCTACCAATACTGTAAGCATTCTGAATCTATGTGGCTAAAGTTCACAAGTTATTGTTTTAGTCATCAGGGGCTAATGAGTAAACAGCTTGTCAATCAGACTCCAGTGAAATGACCTCCATCCATCTGTGCTATTGTTTTTCCTGGATTACCCCTCAGTGGATTTTTGTGAAATACAACATGAAGGTGAAAAGATCATTAATCAAACTGAGGTGATAGAGCCGGATTTTTGAAAATGTCTTTTTTTTCCAGATTGCAGGTGGCAATATATGCGTAAAAATGGCCATTTTTTCAAAGTGCTTCAAGGTTGTTTCATTTCTTTTTTCTAATTTTTGGTTTGAAACTTCTGGCCGACATTAGTTATATTGTGGACACTATGTGTCGTATCTGGGAAAAGTCTTGCTTAGCTTGTCACACTTCCGAAAGTAGCTGCTTTAGGATTTTTCCAAATTATTTTTCAAACGCTTTCTTTGTTTTTCATGATTTTTGTTGTGAATGTTATTGATCATGGAGCATATAATATCTGGGAAACGTTTCGTGAGGCTTAAATGTGGCCAGTTTTAAATCCATAAAAATGGCAATTTTTTCAGAATGTATGGAGAATGCTTGATTTCTTTCTTGTCCATTTGGGTGCAACATTACATAAATAGAGGGCGGACAGTTTTAGCAACCCCCCCCCATTTATAAATCTACCCCACCCCCATTTATGATTTTCTACGTACCTTAACCCCCCCCCCAACCTAACCACCTCACCTGGTCCCTTCATCGAAGCTGAAGAAATCTTTGTGGTATGATATTGTGCCTGCCCTCGAAGCTCCTAGTGGGTAAAAGTTTGAAAAGCAGGCATTGCTACCTTAAGGTTACCAATTATACTGGCGATTTCTAAGAAAAGCTACAGTGTGAGCCGTCATTAATTATACTTTTTATTTGTTTCTTGTTTTGTCTATTTGTCTATTTGTCCCATTTTAAGTGTACCCCCCAATAATGCCGGCGCTCCCCCACCTTATTTATCCATGAAAATTTTTTTTACCCTCCCAGGTATGGAATTTTCTGGTAGTCTATTACATTACATTACAGGGGGGTGTCCACTATGCCATACGTTATGAACCATGCGTTACATGTGAGGAAAATCTGATTTGGCTTGCATGTGGCAATTTTCATCTAAAATTTGCTGTTGTCAAGGTACTTTCAAAAATATTTCAAGACCATAATCATCAATCTTACATAACTGTTTAATGTTAGAGCTTACATTATTTATGTTGTGAGCCATGTGTCATGTATGAGCAAATCTGCCCGCAATAAATGAACTAAAAGTAACAATTTTTATTACATTTTTGAAAGATATTTTAAGAGTGCTTCATTGGTCGTTACTAATTGTTTGAGT
>JAOBRC010661119.1:0-10640 GCA_027575255.1 Scolionema suvaense
GGGGCTGGGGAAAAAAGGGGTGGTATGAATTTTAGAGGGGGGGTTAGGACCTTGATAGAAACTATGGGGGGGTCGGAAACATGGAAAGTCATAGTCAGTGTTAGGAAACACTATATCAAGATATACTGCATAGCTATGAATGCTTTTTTCACAAAAGAAAGCTTCTTAACACTAAAAATGTGTCGATTCTGGGAACCTGCAGAACCTGCAGAATTTTGAGGTAAAAAAAAAACTATGCGACGCAAGAAACTAATAAGCGGGGGGAGGGTCGGAATAAGCTGGGGGGGAATACAAAAATTAATAAGCTTCCCCCTTCTATTAGGTACCTTAGAGTATACAGCAGTCACAAAAAATAAATTGCCACGCGCATCTAGTATTTCAACATTGCCATCCACATTACCAAATAAGCCATTTTATACATACCGAAACTTCAACTTTCAGTGGCCCACTAAAACAAATTTCAGCAAATTTGACCAAAGTTTTGGGTTTTTGCGGGTAAAATCATGACTTTGGGGCAAAGTCTTGCAAAACAAGGGCTCCTTAACATATAATTACCTATGATGTCATATCTCAGGAGTTCTGGCACTAAAAAACAATCCTATCTACTTTTTAAAATTCTTTTAGGGTAAAGGGAGGTTCCTACCAAGTGTCACCTCTATAGCTAGTCCAGAACAGTAGTTACGATGGGGGCCCAGAAAGGGGAAACTTCTAAGAGAATTTTCCAAAGGGCAGTATACTATATTCAGACGCTTTTTGTCTCTAAAGTAGGGACAGACTATCACACACTATTGTGTATCATGGAGTTGACTCTGATAAAACCAAAATAGCGTAGGCTGCCTGTGGTTCCAATTAAGATAAGCACCTACGATGTCCATCCTATTAAAAAAGGGGCTAATTACAACTGTAGAAAATCTATTTATAGGGTCAGCATAGGAACATATACTAGAAACTTCCCCTTTAAGATCAATAAGTACTCTTCATCTGAATTTACTGAACCTATCAAAATTTAATTCTTGGAATGTAAGACTGCTACGTGGAATGCAGGTAGACGGGGTCTATCCATCTTTGCGCATCGAGAAAGTCCCTTTCTCCTCTTCTAAGGGGCCAAATCCATAGGGGTATTGCCATATAATTCTGATAGCTTAGAATGAGTGCTATCCACTCTTTGCTAAAATGAACTATACATTCTATAATGCTACAATAGAATCTATCCATTTACATAAGAATAAACGATTATTTGAAATGAAACAAAAGCACAAAACCTGCAGTAGCATTAGTACCCCGCAGCGACTGGTCATATAGTGGACTGTGTTCAGGAGCATCTAAAAAGGTCTAATAGTGAAATCTTTATAACTTGCCTGCGCTACACATGAAAGGGACAAATTCCAATTTCTATAATTCTATATTTTGATGCTTCCAATACTGATCTAAATTCAAAAGCTAAAATATACTTCGAACAGAAGTTCTACGGTTTGATACTTCTCGATCTGTAATAGTGGAAGCAGGTTCCAAGACAGCCCCACTCAAAACCAATACACCTGACTATAAACTTTAATCATCAGATGCACCATGTTGAACATAGTCGTGTTGCCATGTCTATTTCTGTTCGATTGCGTGCACCAACCAAATGACAGAGGATGATAAAAGTACTTTCAATTATAGCACTAATATTCAGAGTTTCATGGGCTTTTACAAATACAAATTAGGCTTTTCAAAAGTTAGCGAACGGAAATAGAGATACTAGGGTCTAGTCCGCAGTTTTCAGCAGATCAAAATCAAAAACGGTTTTCTGCCGATGAACGCTCGCCCAGCTTATGAAACTGACTCACTGTAAGTTACACGCTCGTAAGGATCATTTTTTTTCCATAAACCTGTTCAGGAAACAGTTTATATTTGAAAATATCAAAGAAAACGCCAAGTGGTACCTGTCTTCACTATTCGGCTGGTGTCTGCAGTTTTCGGCAGGAGCGTTTCGAGCCAATTAAGTTGTTTTCTACTTCCTACCATTGTACATAAATACAATATAGGCCATGCAGCATTTGTAAGCAAACATTATATGCAGCACAGCGAAGAAAAAATATCAATATCTGCCTTGTGTAGCTACGGCAGTCACATCAACCGATCTTCGTGAGGAGCAGCCGCCATTTCCACGAAAACGGAACCTTCGGTGTTCGAACCGGGTTGGCGGTGCAAGCTCAATCCAAAACAAATGGTGGATGCAGCCTCTGGTAACATAACTGCATGTAAATAGAGCAGACTCAAATTAATGAAAAAAATTCTTTGGAACGATTGTGAAGCATTGAAATATTCTTGTGATATTCAATTTCTCGATAAAGAACTGGTAGAGCCAGGAAACGTTAACTCAGCTAAACTTTGCTTCACCAAAAGCAACCATGTTTGGCGATCTCACCAACCTGGTGCAAAGAGCGTGCTCAATGAATGGCAAAGGGATTTGTACTGGCAAACTGGGTACCAAGTTTATCGCAAATAAACAATGGATTTAATGGTATAAATGCCTACTTTCTTTGAATAGACACAACCCCCGTGTTGGAGAAACAATGGAGAGGCTACGATTGGCAACATACTGCAGCCAATAGCCGCTCACGATCGCTTTGTTTTGGGCTGCCGAAAACTGCAGACACCAGCGAAAATCGACTGTATGCAGTAGAATCCCCCGTTTTAATTCAGCATGTTGTTCATCATCAAGAAACATGGAAAAACATGGCTGCCGATAGCCACGGACCATGTAGATACCAAATATTGCAGGAAATTCAGCCCAAACAAAAAGTTTCGATCTTTTACCGATGGCATTACATGCACCTGGTCTTTCAAAATAGCCCCTCATGCCGGATGAAGATGGGAGTGTACTGAAGTTCGAAGAATATCACTTCTCCGCATCGTCAAGCATGCACTCCTCCCGGTAATATTTACAGTGGAGAGGTGTAGCTCATGTCTCATTTCCTTTTCCATTCATTTACTGTTATAACTTTGAAATAATCTTCCTTTATTTCCCGCCTACCGAAAACTCAAACAGGACCCTAGTTTTCTATTTTTTAACCATTTTTTTTTCTTCAAACGGTTAATACGATTGTCCACGAATTGAAGAGTCCTGTTCTTGGAAATCAATATTTTACTGATCAGGTTCTCCAAATCCATGGAGTTAAAATGGAGGCGGCAGTTGTAATTGACTAGAGTGCGATAGATAGAACCTTTTAAACCGATGATGGTCCATCTGGGCCTGTTAGATCTCTTCATATTGAATGAATTGAATTGCTCACTGTTGGAGGTAGCTTATGATTTCTCAAAAAAGGTTACTGTACCTCTAACTACACAGGTACTTGTAAACATCACTTCTGTTCAGATCCAGCCAAACAATAATTCACAAGGCATGCAGCCGGAAAAAGGAATTTTTTTCTTTGGGCCTTATCTGTACCAGTTTCACTAAGTTAGTAGAACATTATCTACATTTTTCTACCATGGTAGCTTCCGCCAGTAACTAAAGGTTTTGTGGAGTTCATCAGGACAGCAGGAAAAAGACAGATATAATTGAATACCATGCATCATTCAAGAGGTGCCAATACAGCAATACATATCATGTAAGAGAACTTCCAGAAGCACAATAATTGCTTATTCTCTTTAGTTCTTCAAAAGAGTAGCTTTTCGGGTATAGTATTTTTGATAACACAGAAAGCCAACTTACTATTATAACTAACACCAAGAATAAAATTGCATAATCTAAGCAAAAACATTCATCAGGTTTTCTGTTTCATAAAAGACAAGATGCTGAACAACTTACTGTAGATTTTTTTAAACCCGCAAGTGTACTTACCAAGTTTGACAAAGATGACGATGATCCAGATGCAACAATTGAATCCATAGAACAACCCAATAAATATTGCACATCCAGCACTCCAAATCAATGGTTAGTACATTCACCAATTCCAGGCAAGAGATTAAGTTTGTTTTGGTATATTATTATATCCACAGATGTGTACCTTGACCGACACAGACAGCTAGATCATGTGGTCAAGTGATGCAAAAGTATCAACCAAACTCCATTATGGTTGCCTCATGAGTGCCATAAAAATACTACCAAAATTAGTTTATCTGCATACGTATCATCTGAAATAATAAGAATAGAATAGTCAGAAAGAACAATTAAAATGACAAATAAATCTTCTATTTGTCAATCTAATAACCACCAAAACAAACCAATTACTAATTGCAGCTCTAAAGAATTGTGTAGAATTTCCTCATTAACTGACAGACCATGTAGGGTCACTAGCAAACAAATGCAATACATTTACAGTTGAAATTCTCAAATCATTAAATAAGAGTAAAACTCGAAGTTACTCAAGACATAAATTAGCTTACTGTACATTTTATATGCACTTATCATGAGCAAGCAATGACCTGATGAGATCCACGGCCATTTGAAGGAAAAGCTACTCTGATACCAGGTATAGCTGGCACTGCATGCCAGACAGCACGCTTACAAGCTACTTCCTTGATACAACAGAAAGCAGGTAAGGCAACATATGCCAGGTGAGCATAACAGCAGTCTTCCCAAAGACCCACTACACAGTCACAGGCAGAGCAAGTGGGTCTTCTGGAACTTGTGTGCGAATCATAGCTGGCCAATGTACGCCCTCTTGTATCTACTTGGATACTTCACAAATCTGCAAAGCTGGAACTCTGACAATTTATGTCAGCTTATCTACATCCAATATTCTACCAGGCAGCCTTCTCCACCAATCAAAATCAGTTTTCGCTCCCGCTCTATCGTTCTAGGAGACTAGCTGAATATTTAACGGAGTTCTTGCGTTTCATAACTCACTTCGCTTCTCTTAGCTGAATTTTTGTATATGACCACACATTTTTCTAATCATGTGTAGAAGTATCTAGGTACGTCTAGTATAACAACAGATGCCAAGCACAGACCAACAACAAACTGAGCAAGAGAGAGCACAATGATCGACACTGGATCGAGCATAGGTCATGGCCTTGCCTGCAAAATCTGCTGGGGTTCAAAGAAAAAATTAGACTGTGTTACCCATCAGGGCTACATACAGGCTTAATTTGGAGACCTACTGTACACAAGTTGAATTTTGAAATACTGTAATATCCGAAAATCTTGAACAATGTACAACATATCAATTCTAAAAAATGTTTTAGAAGGTTTTTGAAATGGACAGGGAGTAATGCCGGCCCTCATATGTGAGAAAATCACTAAAATGCAATATTTTTTAAAGAAAATAATCCTCTCCTATAGTGTCATCGTGAGCTTCAGAGTTTGGGCTCAAAGATCTACATACCAGCCTCTAACCCTTCCTGAACAATAACTCAAAGATCTGTACACCGGCATCTAACCCTTCCTGAACAATAATGGACACAGATGGTACACATCCAATATTTCTCACAATCTTACAGTGCTGGTGTATGCAGCCAGATTTGAAAAATCTAACAGCAACAATTATCAGGCCTAATTTTAGAGATAACAAGTCACATAAGTAGTGGACTACTGTAACACAAACTTAACTGAGATTTTTAATCAGAGAAAAAAAATAAAACATGAGCCATAAGATTGACACCAAAAATGACAAAAACCTGATGAATTATTCTTTAGATATTTTGAAAAAACCTTGAAAATAGCCATTACATGATTTTTTTTTAAAAGCAACTTGGGATTTTGGTCAGATCTCAAGTTGCTTATTTATCAGCCAAATCCTTATACTGAAGTTGCTTAACGGTTGCTTAATCTTTTTTTTCCATGTTCATGTCACAAAAAGAAAAGAGAAGCTAAAAATTTTAAATGCAAGGAATACATAGATATTTTTAAAAGCATAGTGAAAAACAACTTATCACAACAGAAAATAAATATGAGAGTTTCCAGCTATGGGTATTTCTTTTCGAATGCTTTGAATTTCTTAAACCACGAAGAGTTTTATACAATACAGCTATGAAAAAAGGTTGTTTATGTGCCATGGCTGTCCAGAACTGAAGTACCTTAATGATTTTTGTTTTCAGTTCAGTTGCTTTTAAGGGAATTGCTTATAAAAAAAATCGTGTATTGACAAAAACTGCCACCCACAAACTGACCAACATATTCCCAAGACATATGTGATGGGTCATAACTGAAGTTACGTTGCCCGTAAGATCCACACCAAAAATAACTAAAACCGGATGCACTGTTTTTGACATACTAGGAATAGCCATTTTCGGACATTTACTACCACCAGCAAGCCTAAACACATTTTCTCCAGACATTGCACATGATGCATAACATATGCAGAGTTGCCCGAAGAATAAAGCCAAAAATGACCAAACAGAGTTGAACCTTTGAAAAACCCTTGAAAATAGTCAGTTTCCGGCTACCAACAAGATCTTCACCAGACAAGGCACATGGTTTACAAGACAAGAGGTATAAGATTTGCCCAGAAGAATCACAACAAAAATAAAAATAAATAAACGACTTGTTAAAAAAACATATTTGGAAAGAACCCTTAAAAATGACCACTTTTGGACATAAATTGCCACCCGCAAGCAAAACAAGATTTTCCCGAGATATGGTACACGACTCATAACATGCATAGTGTTGCACTTACTATTCGGAACAGAAGATGACAAAATCGGATGAATCAATTGGACGTAAATTGCCACCTGCAAGCCAAAGGAGATTTTCCGGAGACATGAAACATGACTCACGACATGCATAGAGTAGCTCAAATAATAGGTTACCTTGCAAGCCAAACAAAATTTTTTTTCAAAATTCCGGCTCCATCACTTTTCCTCATTTATGGATTATCACCTTCACACCAAATTCCATACAAATTCATAGGGCAGCTTTCTGGGAAAATGTGTCGGTGACAGATAAGGACGGATGGACAGACAGATAGACAGACAGACAGACCAATCTCACTTTATAGAACTCTTCTGAAAGTGGGAGTCCAATAAGTGTCCAAAGACTGGACCCTGCCCATCACAAAATTCCCCAAAAGGTGTCCTGTTCCATTGCAATAAGCTTCTGTTTTAACAACATTTTGGACAAAATCAGGCATTTCTTCCACGTGACAGACACCGCCCTCAATATGGAGAATGGACACTGATCATCAGAACAAATTCCCAACTATTGCAACAAGATTTGTCATATTACAGAGTGTAACAGGGTGTATTTAACAAGGACTATCATAGTCTCTAATTAACAGCTGCCATTGCCCAGCCTCGAAAACGTGGCAAATTAAAGGCCAGGTCGAAATTACACATCACGTCTGGAATAGTAAACAGGTTCTAGAAATGGAACAAATATCCCAGATTTTTCAAGAATTTGAATACATTTTTCGGCTTTCGGTAAAGATGCTTCAATCAGAAACATACACCTAACTTGTGACAGTGAACCAAAGAACATCTGGTTTGTGGTGCACGAGCACGAAAAAGTTAATGAATTCAATTCCATGCATCATAAGTTGACTTGATACATTTTTATTTTAACAGGCCTATTTGCAAGTCTACCTAAAATACTCCCCTGGCCCTTCAAAGGGATTAAAAAGTAAGATAACATGAACAATTCATACAATATTCATAGTTATCCAGTGGAAAAGTGAAATCAAATACTTTCAGGTCTTTGCAGGGCATTGAGAACATGATGCAAAATACATGTCATTGCCACGCCAATGTCCTTACCATGACACCGACCTCATTTCCCTATTTATGTTTAAGGCACATAGCATTAAGTTATAAAAAGATATCTTTAACCAGTTTAGAATTCTAGAAAATAAAATGAATCAGCAACTTCACAAAGAAAACAGCACAGCAAAATTGTATTCGAACATTCCTTTACTCCTACTCCTATAATCCTTACTTTTTGCAAATTCTGAGTTCGTACAAAAAAAACAACTAATTTTTATCTTATCAAATAGAAAGCACTGATTTTTTAGTTCACCAGTCAGAGGTTTTCCTCTGGATATGCTCTAGGTTAAATAAAAATGACTTGACCAACTATAGAAATTTTCATGCATTGAAAATTCCGTAAGAAGTAGAAGCACAACTGTCTTACATAAGTAATTGTGGATGTATCTGCTTCATTAAATGTTGGACAAGGGAAAGGAAACAAGTCAGGAATATGTTAATCAGCGAACAAGGAATTGTTTCTCAAACAATGGTCTGTGGTCCTGTTCCCTCTTATTTATTTACATCCTGCTTAATTAAACGCAGAAAAGGGTTTTTCTTAGGGGTGCGAATTGTAGAAATACTCCAAAAATTCTGTAGTACTTAAGAAATATTCTACAGTCACCACATAGAACTGATTTTCATATATTAAATTCCAGCACAACCCTAGGCAGCACATGAAAAGATTTTCATCTACTGAACATTGAGCTCAACAAAAGATGTAAGTAAAGTCATCCAACGGCAGACTAATATGAGTGATAAACTTTGAACCAAACACACGACACCGATCGTGAAAGACGCAACTAAATGTAGGAAAGGTTTAAGGAAGTGTCAGAGCATAATAAGCTCGCAAGAGCAGAGACACTCCCCCCCTATTACAGGGTGGAGAATCTGTCCATGGCAAGGACAGATATAAAGGGAAAAAAACAAAAAACAAATAACTCCATGAATAAGAACGCAAGTGAACCAAAAACCACAAAACAAAACTTGATCGAGGCATAATTAACTAAACAAGGACCATCTGGACGCCAGCACTTGTGATTCTGGCTGTAGCTTTCAACACGTTTAACATGCGCCTAACACTAAACTCTATCTAGACGGTCCGATGTCAACTTCCCAGGTACAAGCAAATGATAGGGGGCAAACTACATTACAAGAAACAACAGTACGCACACAAAACAGCCATCAGCAAGAAATAAATAATTCGGGATTCAACAAAAATACATATACATAAGTAAATAATTATTAACTGAAAGAAAGAAAAATGACGGAAAACAAACAAACAAAACAAAACACAAAAAGAAAAAGACTAAAAAAACAAACAAACAAAAATTAGAAACAAAGTAAAAAAATAAAAACATAAATAAATAAGAAAACGAACTGCTATAAACAATATGTACTGCCAAAAACAAAAACATCCAGTAAAATCAATAAAACACAAGAACAACGTAAACACAGAGCTAACTCGGTACGTGACTGGGGCAAGGATGCATAAATCTACTGTGGCTGTCTATCTGAGGTTAAAGTCACACTCACTTTACTCGCAGGTGAGTTAGATCAGAACGTACGATGAGGCATTGTTCAAGTCAAGTGCACTAGCTTTAGTGACTGCTACGTCATTCCACATCAGCCAAAAATTGGCAAATGGGCACTTCATATATGCCCAATAATGTCCAGCAGAAGCTATGGGGCCACAATGGTTGATGGACGCCACAAGCTTCAATCTCCGACAAAATGCGATACCATCGTCCATGGTAACAGGAATACTGACAGAGAGTTGACCCTCAGAAAAACAGGACACATGCCTCGAATCTTTCCAAATTGTGTAACCCTGAGCAGAGCACCTTTTTAACCCTATTCCGTATCGGGTGGGGGGGGTTGATTCCGCCCCCCCTTGGGTTGTCGAAAAATATTTCCAAAACTGCAAAAGCCAACAAGTTGTTTTTTTTAGGCTTTTACTTACAGGAGTTCACGCATATCCTGGCCAAATTTAGTCCAATTTGGTTCACCGGTTCACAAGATATCAGCCTTTTGTCACATGACATGCGACTAACTTTCTGCATTTTCAACACAAGAACTCCATAAAAAGGCTGAAAATGAAGAAGTTTGGGGACTTTAAGTCTATTTTTAGTCGTTTAGGGCCCATTAGAATGTAACACAAGCAAAATCACATCAAAATAATTACTTATGCAAATTTTTTACATTTAGCATAATTAGGCACCCACTACTAATAGACCATATCGCGATTAGCCAATATTGGGACTTTCGCAAAGGCTTCTGGTATTGCATGGGGCATGTACAGGAAAGTCGCACTGAGGCAGAGTGAGGTTGAAGCCAAACAGCAACGAGATTTATGTTGTTATATAATTAATTTGATTGTTTTTTAATTTAAATGGCTTAATTTCGAAAGGTGGATTGTCCCTCAACTTCAGCCGTATTTGAAAGAGCGTGAGATTAGTGACAGTGGAATAAATAAGGAAACACTAGTGAAAACTGTTTCTGGGCATAAAACACTAGGCCTATAAAATCACAGAAACGCATTAGGTAACCTTACCATCCACTCATTCAACGCCACTAATTCAATCATGAACGACAAATAGGAATGGCAGCGTAGCACGAACGGAGCTTCAGTTCCTTCAAAACATATTTCATCAAGCAACAAATACTACATATCCACCATGATAGCGTATTCTTCCACCCTGCACAAGAGCTCTATGAAAATTGCTCAAAAAGATTTCCTCATATTAAAAGCTTCATCGATTTCGCTTTCTTCTGTGCATCAAATTTAATTCCATGGTATCGACATAGCAAATAAACAAAGTACAAAGTACAAATCACCAAAGCGGCATGTTTTTTCTCCACCATTTCTTTGATCACAGCTACACTGGGCAAGCTTTCCAGGAACAGCATTAGTTCAGCAAAATTTCTTGCTATGCAGAGACGGGGGTCAGTAATGCACTTTAGGTTAAACGCTG
>JAOBRC010661230.1:0-10640 GCA_027575255.1 Scolionema suvaense
CCCATGCTTCACACAGGCAACATAGTGACCACTGTAGGCACTACCAGTGTGCGTTATGAAGGCTGCTATCTTAAGTTCACTTCCATCTTTCAGAAGTGCAAGTGTGTTATAAAGCAGTTGCTTGGAAGCATTCCTCTGATTAGATTAAAGCGGATATTGATGGCAGTTTGTCCCAATCAGTATACAGGGATTTGGACAGCACTTTGATGCTTCCAAATCCACGCCAGGAATAAACAGAGATCCACTGACAATAGGAGAAAGCGGCATAGAGAGCAACAGTTGTTGGCACCCAGGTTAGGAACCTCAGGGTAGTACTTACAGCTGTCCATTTTGACCTATCTTTTGTTCAATCTCTCAGGTTGCTGGTTTAACTCTTCTTGCTGTTGGTGTATACGCTGCAAAAATGGGAACTGGTGTTACTGCAAGGTAGCGGATTGATTTTTTTATTTTTCTTTTTACGATGCACCCTTCTTGCAAGCCTCTCCTCAATTACGTTTCTGTTTCAAGTGTTTGAATTACTCAGGGTCTAGCATTCTCTGAGGGTAGCCATGGTCGTACGTACCTGATTGATACTGTCTGTTAGATAATATCGGATTTTTCCAATCAAAATGCTGCTGATCTAGTCTATCATGTGTCTCTTCTATGATTTCGGGAAGAGGGTGACTGATACTCATCAGACCCATTACATGCTTTCTTTATATGCAATGTTTTTTAAGCAACATGAGGCTCAAATCTTTCAACAAATTTTGCAACAGCTAAGCAATAACGAGCCTGGACAAGACACCAAAATACGACATTTTATAAAAGCAAGAAGGGTCCTAGTATTGTAAAAGAAGAACATTTTTTCTAAAACCTATCAATTTGAAAGCAACTTGCGGCATTCCCTGGAGCTACAACTTTTTGCAAGAACATCTAAAATTCAAGTAGAGAAGAAAAGAAAAAATCTCCACAAGGGAACAAGCAACAAATAAGCAACGGTCGTGTCTGGATGAGAGGAAAACTTAAGCAACATCGAGCCTTGGACACAAAATTGTGTTGCTTATAAAGAAAAAGCGTGTATTAGTCCTAAGTTTCGTCCGGCAGCATCTCAAATTATGAACTCAGTTTTTGCCAAAAGACAATCAATGCTGATAAAGCTGTTGATGTGAAGGCCCAACACTGATGCATTGTTTTGGGTATTGAACAAATTTTGCTCCAAGCTTTGCAAACATACCTTTGCTTGCTTTCTCTGTTACCTTTTGCTGCATCCTCTGTTTGGTAGTTATGCCATAAGGAGTACATGAACATTATAGTCTCTTACTGTATGTATAGCGCCGCATACAGATTTGATACAAACTAATGCTAATCATGAGGTTGTTATGGAAGCACCTGACGCAAACTGCAAATAACTTGCTACATTATTTTACTGATTTTAAGATTGTAGATTCACAACTTAAGTTAGTGGATTCTATGAGACATGCAGCCTTTGAAGACTCTTTTATATACGCTTAGGCAATTCTTCGCTAGTGCGGTATCCTGATTTGGTTGGATCGATTTCAGCTTCATGTCATGCCCTGTTCTCGAAGTTTGGGTAATTATTTGGGAGAACGTTTCTGCCTAGCGAAAATATGGTTGCATAAAACTTGGTATGTTGTACATATTATTGCTTGATTGTGATGTTGATGTGTCTTTGTTTAGATACATAGAGGCTCGACTTGGCAAACCGTCGTTAGTGAGAGATACTTCTAGAATCACACTGTTCTCTATGCTGAGACATCCAATCAATGTAAGTATCATTTTCTTTGTCTAGTGTTTTATGATGCGCGTTTGTGTTTATTTTGGTGACGTATCTTAGGGAAGAAGTTCTGGAAAGCTGTGCGAAAATTAATATCCACCAAAAATCATGAAACTTTAGAAGTTCGTTTATCCAGACGTCACAGGGATAGTCAAAGCTGAGTTATAAAAAAAAAGACACCATGACATTGGTTGGGATCAAACATAACTATAATTTTTAATTCCTTTTTGGTCATCCATACTTCAAGGTTCAGTGTTATTTTGAGCATGTTGCAATAGCGGCATTGTTACCCAAATGTATCAGGATCGCTATGTCACGAAAGTAGGCATTTTGTAAAAACCATGATGTGTCTATTGAGCACTGCATGGTCCTCTTTCATTTCAACTGCAAAGTTGAATTCCGCGATGTGAATATTTCTTCACTTGCTGTAGCAGGCTGACAAATATTGTTGATCACTATTTAGAAATACTTCTTGATAGTTTTGTGTACAACTGTTTTTCTAAAGATCGCTCTTTTTTGCCGTTGGAGAAGAAACTTAGAAATACAATTTACATAGCCGGTTTTCTGCATTTTTTTTCCTTGAAGCTCATTAATTAATTCTGCTGGCTTGTATAATGCTATACCAAGTATTATGCTTGAGTGTAATAAAACCAGAATGCTGAACATCCTCAAGGCTTATTGTTGTATCGTAAAAACCCAGCTGAATTAACGAACTTGGAAAAAAAAAAGTAGAATGGCGGAAGACAGCCCTAAATCTCCGTAATATTTTTCTTACGTTTTATGTGAAGCTGAGAGGAGTGGCACTCTGAGAATTGAGAACATTCATTAAGCAGGGATTTCTGGGGACTGCTCAAGGTGGTAGACTTCATCGCAATGTGGTGGGCTCTGACGTACTTATAAGCGATGCAGTCAGCTTATGAACAAAGTATAGATGTACAAATAGTATTTGTGGGGATAAAAGAACATCCTCTTCAGAAATAAGATCTTGTCTTGAACTTAGTTTTTTCGATTGAGCTTCTGAGGTTGATTGTCTGTTTAGGTAAAACATTGTCCTCATTCTCCCACGTACCCTGCTGATCCTGTTTTTGGACTCCCACTTTAGGAGGTCTGTCTTTCTGTCCTTCCGTCCTTTCTTCCGTCGCCAACACATTTTCCAGAATAACTGCTCAATGTATTTTTTCTGAAATATGTTGTGAAGGTGACGATCTATAATTCACGAAAAGTGATGGAGCCGGAATTTGAAAAAAAAATTCATTTTTCTTGCAGGTGGCAATTTATGCCCAAAATGGCTATTTTTAGGGTTTTTCAATAATATTTCAAAATCGTTCATTACTTGTTTGTAATTTTTAGTATGAAGCTACGGGACAATAGCAGTTATGCTGTGGACCAGGTGTCATATCTGGTAAAATTCCTTCGGCTTGCAGGTGGCAATTTATATACGTCCAAAAATGGCTTTTTTCATGTTATTTTCTAAATGTGTCAAAAACTGTTATTCGATTCTTGTTATTTTTGGTGTATATATTAGGGGCAACTCTGCGCATGTTTTGAACCATAATGCCATGTCTCCTGAAAATCTATTTTGCTTTACGGATGACAATTTATGTTCCAAAATGGTGATTTTTTAGGGTTTTCTCAATGTGTCATGAGCAGTTAATCTGTTCATTGTAATTTTTGGTATGAATATTTGAGCTAAGTCTGCGCCTGTTATGAACCATGTTTCATGTCTGCGAAAAATATCTTTTGGCTTGCAGGTGGCAAATTTTGTCCTAAAATGGGCTTTGCATGGTTTTTCCCAAAGATGGAAAAAACTGTTTATCCGATTCTTGTCATTTTGGTGCAAATATTAGGGGCAACTCTGTGCATGTTTTGAACCATATGCCATGTCTCCTGAAAATCTTGTTTGGCTTGCAGGTCCAAAAATTGCTATGTTCGGGGTTTTTTCCAAATATGTCATGAACGGTTAATCTGTTTTTTGTTATTTTTATGTGAATATTAGGGGGTAACTCTACACATGTTACTGACCATGTGCCATGTGTCCGGAAAATTGTGTTCAGCTTGCAGGTGGCAATTTACGCTCTAATCTGGTGATTTTCAGGGGTTTTCCAAATATGTTATAAATAGTTCACTTGTTTTTGTGTGGTTTTGGTGTGATTCTGAGGGGCAACTCTGCATATGTTATGAACCATGTGCAATTGCTGGAGAAAATCTCGTTAAGGCTATGCTTGGGTGGGGGTGGTTATGGACGTCCAACAATTGCTATTTTCAGGGTTTTTTCCAAATGTGTCAAATACAATTCATCTGTTTTTTGTCATTTTGGGCGTGGATCATAGGGGCAGCATACTCCATGCTGTGATCCATCCTTACATCTTGAGAATACGTTGTTCAGCATGCGGGTTGCAATTTATGCCAATATTGCCTATTTTCAGGGGTTTTTCAACATATTTCAAGAACTCTTCATCAGTTGTTTATTATTTGTGGTGTGAATCTCATGGCTTAAGTCTTATTTTTTCTTTGATTTTACACAAAGATTATCAATTAAGTTTGCGGGAGTCCACGAATTCTGATGAATGGTTTTGTTTTATTCTTATTTTAGTCTGCCAGGAGATTATTTGTCAATCCAGAAGATGCGTTAAAAGGCATTATTCTTGAGGTATGAATTTTCAACTATGTGCAATTTACAATCAGAACTATTGTTCAAAGTTGTGTACTTATGCCTGGAGCAGATTTTATGGAATCTAATGCATCTGATGTTAAAAGTGGTCTGGTTTCTACTCTATTTTTTTAAAGTCGATGCGCATTGGTGCGCTCTATAAGCTCAGGCCGACTATTAATTGCTCCAAGGGAGCTTGAGGTACACAAACAACTTAGTACCATCTAAACGAGTATATACATATATATATGAGAAAACAGAAATTTCTACTCGTCAATTATCTGTTCTCAAGAAATTTGCCGGTAAAGTAGTTTAGAAATTCATCACAGCAGAAGATAACCACGATCTTATGTCACTGAAGTGCGACTGCAAATTGAGAAAGTTTCTTTCATGATGGCAAATATAATGCAGTATACTCTCGATACTCTCGATAAGTGATACCCTGGATAAGTAATACAGGTTTTCCTCAGCCCCTTGAACTTCCTTTGCCTTTTCAAACAAAAAAACCTTCGGTTAAGTAATACCCCAGATAAGTAGTTTGTGGCTATGTAATACACTTTTTTTCGGTCCCTTGAGACAAAAACTTCGGATAAGTAGGACATTGGAAGGAATGCTTTTGTTATTTTTTGAGAATGAGGACATTGCAATGCTCACCATATAAAGACTTACGTGCCAAAGCTTGCATTTTTCTGAGATTAAAGACATAGCAATGCTCAGATAAAAAGTTTAGTGCGAAAACGTCTAGGATTTTCCCAATAGTGAGGAAATTCCAGGGTCCTGCAGAAAAAATTCATCACCAAATCTCAATAACTAAGACAAATTAAGCTTTTGGACAAAAGTCTCACATACGAGGAGATTCAGATTAATAATACGCGCCTTAGTAATACGGTTTTTCGTCGGTCTCTTGAGCGTATTGCTTATCGGGATAGTACTGTAATGACAATAATAATTTACACAGAAGTGTTTTTTATGAGTGCGATTTATGAGTTAATTACTTTTAAGCACAGTGGACTCTCATGCCACATATATGTGCTATAACTTACGACTAAGGTGCAAACCTGAACATAGAAATGTCCCCGAAATTCGCTGGAATTGATAAAGTTGAGGGATTGTTCAATTTTCTGCCTCACTTCTATGTTGTTATCAGTTGGTTAAGAGACATTGACATAAACTTCAAAATTTGGGTTCCCTTTTATTATTATGTTGGTGAAACCAAGGCATAGCTATAACTTAAGCTAGAAATAGTTGTCACTAAATGCCATGCTGGCGTCTGCAATGCAAGCAAGAAAAAGTGATCACCTATGCTTTAATACACTGTAGTTACATGACCACTCCAGAGCGCATAGATATTTCTGTGATTTGGAGCCACATGGTGCTTATTGCGAACATTCACCGTAGCTGTGCAACAACTAATCAGATTAGTAGTTTTCAGTAAGACCACTTGAACTCCACCAACCTTTGATTGAAATCTACTTTTTCTGCAGCTCTCCTATACCAGAAAAACAAAAGGTATCTTATCGACAGCTGAGCTTGCCAGCATGGCGATAATGTGCAGACTCTGGGAGAATTGTGCTGATAAGTTTTGACTAAGCGATCTCAAGTTCTTCATGTTCAAGTTTTTTTTTTAATTATTGTGCATATCAGGGTTTTTCCTAACCACTTTCATAGGTCCGGTAATAGGACGTAAGAAACTAAATTTGCTAAAAACTCAATTTTCTAACAAGGCAATTTGTAGTCTGCATTCACCAGTTTGAATTATTCCACTTAGCATTTTATGTGACAAGACAGGGGCATTTCTCTGTGAAGTGTCTACATACCTGCGAAATTCTTCCTGATGACTTAGAGCCTTATAATATTGAATACAATTACACTATAGTTTACAAAACAATATGATGCTTTCATGCCCGACAAAATTTGGCAAAATTTTTAAAATTGAGTTTCTGAAACTCAATATTTTCGTAAAAACAGGCCATAAGTAAAAGTGGTTAGAAAAAACCCTGCGTATAAAGATTGCATTGGCAAGCTGTCTGATACTGGGACCTCACAAATCCGTTCTCCATGCTACTGCACACGAAAAATTCAAATTGTCCCCTTTTAAGCTTTCTCATCATCAACTCTTTCTATCCTTTGGAAAAGGTGATTTTTGGGGGGTTTTCATATGGATTCAAGTTAGTTTGTTGAGTTAAAAATGCAGGAAATAAGTATAAAAGTATAGTTGCGTCTTCCCATGGCAGCAGATATGACAGAAAGATTTCAGATTCATAATGTTCTAGCAGGGCAGACTGTCAATTTTGAACAGTTAAACTCTGTATGTTTTTCATTGGAGGCGATCTGTTCGGGCTGTTGCTTTCATTTACAGGAAATTCCCTGCCTGGTTCATTTCCTAATTTTTACAGCTGATTTGCCAGAGGAATGTGGAAGGCTATCTTCTTTCTAAGAGGGCCTATATTGTAGAAGTTCTGTAATCATTTGCTGACATTGTGTGTACAATTCATATATTAACCCTTAGAGCCTGAAAGCTGCACATGTGGGTTCTGGATATAGGGTCCCCTGTGGCGCGAAATTGGGCTCCACCTGTTGGAAACGAGAGGTCGAAATTGGCGACGTTTTTGTAGAACAGACAATTCTACGTCGACTGATACCAAGTTTATTACTCTTGCTACTGTGGTTCAGGAGGTATGGCCTTTTAAACTTATCAGAAAACAACGAAAATTGCCAGGTCGTTCTTTCAGGCATCACGGAGTCTAAGGGTTAATGTACAAAATAAATGTAATGCTGACCATGTCAACAATTAACACTATGTCTTTTTTCATTGTTGTCTTCAGAAAAGTCTTCACACACGTCTCCATGAGGTCGCACTTGCAACTGCAAACACGAAGAAGAACCGCGGCTTGTACAGAAACTTGTTATTATACGGACCTCCAGGAACTGGAAAGACCATGTTTGCTAAGGTAGGTAAAAAAAAGACTCACTCAAGCAGGAACATGCTTTGCATGCATTGCTATTGCAACTGCAATATTAAAATTTCTCACAGAAAAAGCTGGGATAGTTTCTGTGCACATATTTTACTAACTTTTTGGACTCCTGCTTTAGCGGAAGAGTCCTATAAAATGAGGTCTGTTGGTCCGTCCTTCCGTCACCAACGCATTTTTCCGGATAACTGCTCAATGAATTTTTCTGAAATTTGGCGTGAAGGTGACAATCTGTAATTGAGGAAAAGTGATGGAGCCGGAATTTTTTAAAAAAATTTTGTTTGGCTAGCAGGTGGCAATTTATGCCCAAAAATGGCCATTTTTAGGGTTTTTTAAGAATATTTCAAAATCTGTTCATAATTTTTTGCGGTTTTTGGTGTGAAACTACAGGGCAGTAGTGGTTATGCTGTGGACCACGTGCCATATCTGGGAAAACTCTTGTTCAGCTTGCAGGTGGCAATTTATACACGTCCAAAAAAGGCCTTTTTCATGGTTTTTTCTGAATAAGTCAAGAACTGTTTATCTGATTCTTGTCATTTTTGGTTTGATTATTAGGGGCAACTCTATGCATGTTTTGAACCATATGCCATGTCTCCTGAAAATTTCGTTTGGCTTGCGGGTGGCAATTTATGTCCAAAAATGGTGATTTTCAGAGTTTTTTCCATGTAAGTCGTGAACAGTTAATCTGTTTATTGTTCTTTTTTGGTGTGAATATTTAAGGCAACCGTACGCATGTTGTGAATCATTTGCCGTGGCTCAGGACAATTTCGTTTGGCTTGGAGGTGGCAATTTATGCCAAAAATGGTGTTTTTCATGTTTTTTTCCAAGTAAGTCAAAAACTGTTCATCCGATTCTTGTCATTTTTGGTGTAAATATTAGGGTTATTCTGAACATGTTTGTAACCAGATGTCATGTCTTCTGAAAATGTCGTTTGGCTTGCAGGTGGCAATTTAGGCCCCAAAATGGTTGTTTTCAGTTATTTTTTCCTAATATGTCATGAACGGTTCATCCGTTTTTTGTCATTTTCGGTGTGATTCATAGGAGCCTCTCTGCGTACGTTATGAACCATATGCCATGTCGAGGGAAAATCTCATTACACTTGCGGCTGGTAATTTACGTCAGAAAATGGCTGTTTTCAGTGTTTTTCTAAATGTGTCAACAATGGTTTCAGTTTTCATTTTTGGCGTGGGTCTTAGGGGCAGCAAATCATACGTCATGACCCATGCTTCATATCTTGGGAATATGTTGCTGTTCAGCATGCGGGTGGGAATTTATGTCAATAATGGCTGTTTTACAGTTTTTTCATAATGTTTCAAGAACACTTCATGGTGTTTTTGTGATTTTTGGTGCAAATCCTATGGCTTGCGTGTTATTCTGTTCTTTGATACGACGTGGAGATTCTCAATTAAGTTTTCGGGAGTCCACTAATTATGTGACTTGTTTAAGAATATTTCAAAATCTGTTCATTACCTTTTTGTAGTTTTTGGTGTGAAACTACTGCGCAGTTGTAGGTATGATGTGGACCACGTCTGATGTCTGGGAAAACTCTCGTTCGGCTTGCCGGTGGCAACTTATGCACGTCCAAAAAAGGTCTTTTTCATGGTTTTTCCCAAATAAGTCAAAAAGTGTTCGTCCGATTCTTGTCATTTTTGGTGTGAATATTATGGGCAACTCTGCGCATGTTTTGAACCATATGCCATGTCTCCTGAAATTGTTGTTGGGTTTGCGGGTGGCAATTTATGTCCAAAAATGGCAATTTTTAGGGTTTTTTCCAGGTATGTCGTGAACAGTTAATCTGTTTATTGTTGTCTTTGGTGTGAATATTTGAGGCAACTGTATGCATGTTATGAACTATTTGCTATGTCTCCGCACAGCCTTGTTTGGCTTGCAGGTGGCAATTTATGCCGAAACATTTTCATGGTTTTTTCCAAACCAGTCAAAAACTATTCATCCCATTCTTGACATTTTTGTTTGAATATTAGGGGCAACTCTACACATGTTTTGAAACAGATGCCATGTCCCCTGAAAATCTCGTTTGACTTGCGGGTGGCAATTTATGTCCAAAAATGGCAATTTTCACAGTTTTTCCACGTATGTCATGAACGGTTAATCTGTTTATTGTTAATTTTGGTGTGAATATTTCAGACAACTGTACGCATGTTATGAACCATTTGCCATGCCTCGGGATAATCTCATTTGGCTTGCAGGTGGCGATTTACTCCAAAAGATGGTGTTTTTCATAGTTTTTTTCCATACGTGTCAAAATGTGTTCATCCGATTCTGGTCATTTTTGGTGTGCATATTTGGGGCCACTCTACACGTGTGAAACATTTGCTGTGTCTTTGGAAAATCTCATTAGGCTTGCAGGTGGCAATTTACATCCAAAATTGTGTTTTTCATGGTTTTTGATCCAAAGATGTGAAAACTTTTCATCCAGTTCTTGTCATTTTTGTTGTGAATGTTAGGGCAACTCTACGCATGTTTTGAACCATATGCCATGTCTCCTGACGATCTGGTTTGGCTTGCAGGTGGCAATTTACGTCCAAATATGGTTTGTCAGGGTTTTTTCCAAATATGTCATGAACGGTTCTTCAGTTTTTTGTCATTTTTGGTGTGATTCGTTGGGGCCTCTCTGCGTATGTTATGAACTATGTGCCGTGTCTGAGGAAAATCCCGTTAGGCTTGCAGGTGGTAATTTATGTCAGAAAATAGCTATGTTCAGGTTTTTTCCAAATGTGTCAACAATGGTTTTTCTTTTCATTTTTGGCGTGGATCTTAGGGGCAACAAAGCTGATGTTATGACCCATGCTTTATGTCTTGGGAATACGTCAATGATGGCTGTTTTAGGGGTTTTTTCATAACGTTTCAAGAACACATCATTACATGTTTGTGATTTGTGTTGCAAATCTTATGGCTTACGTGTGATTCTCTGGCGCAGAGATTCTCAATGAAGTTTGCGGGAGTCCACTAATTTGTGGCTTGTTTAGTTTAAAAGCTGTTGCAAAATATTCTTTAGTAAGACTAGATAAGAAATGTGTGCGACCACGCTAATTTGAACGTGCAACTGCTGTTCTTATGATGGATAGAAACACTCCCATTATCACCCCACGACTGTGCCAAAAATTTGTTGAGCTAAAAATGCTTCAAGGCCTGTTAATAGCTCCTTGAAAGGGGAACAACAGTCAAAAATGATATTTTAGCAGATGATAGGGCTCATTAAATCATGACATGTAGTTTTTATTTC
>JAOBRC010661341.1:0-10638 GCA_027575255.1 Scolionema suvaense
GCCGTTGAAACAGAATAATTTCGCATATCGTCGATGGTACAGGGTGGTAGGGAGGCTTTAACAGCCTGCAAGTCAGTAAGCCAAGCACCAATTTCCGATGGATGGGGTAGCTGAGGCCAGAAGGCAACTTCAGCTTTTCCAGTTTCCTTTGGTAGATATCACGAAGCTCTTCGGTCTGACCCTTACAAACTGGCAACTTTAGGTTTGCTGCATAGAAGCACTGCGACACAAGCTTTTTCTTTGTAACATTGTCGGACAAGGGAACTCCTCTAGCAGACAGGTAAAACTTCAAGCAACCAACTCTCCAATTCTCAAAATACTGCATATCCATTTCATCATCAGAACTATGTACAAATGAAGCCATGTTCAGATACAACAAGCAGACTCTGCAAGCACTTTGACATTTGTTTATAAATGGAGCGACTTCGTTTCTGCAACTCAGCGACTTCGATGTTGCCCCCTAGCCATCCCACAATGCAGTGCGAGACTAGACTTGTTCCACTATTTGCGAAAAGGTCTATTGAGGCCACCATTCACCTATAGTTCCACTCAGATGAATGATCAACTAATATTCGCCTCCACCTTCAGTGCTCTGGGATGACAGCACGGTCACCTTGTGCACACAAGGACAAGGGTTTGAATCCCACCAGCCACTAGTTACACGCGCAAAATCCCAAAAGGCTACGAGGGGTAAGGGTTAAGCAAAACCTAGCTCTGAGGGATTTTTTTTTATGCATATATTTCAAGCAACACCATTGCTAAAACTTCACTGAAAATAAATACCTCTTTTTAAAGAGAAAGTACAACACCAAACAACATAGCATATAAATACTTAAGACAAAGACCCTTGTAGAAAGTGCATAGTCAGTGCAATGGGCTTTTTTTACATAGAGGCATCACAAAACAGTAACTTAGTATTGGAGGGGGACAAAAAGTATTCTACATTTTTCTATCAACATCTTTTTGATTTTAACATGAACCTTATTGTGGCTAGTAACAGATGTATATTTTGATCAAATGTCTTCTACTGGAATTTGGTTAACAAAATAGCCTGTAATGTACAATACAGCGTCAATGAAGGGTATGCGAATAACTCAATAAGCCTGGTATTAGAGTGAGCAATGGGAATTATGCCACCAAATGCAATATACAAAGGATAGTCTTCAGTGTCTTGGAAGTTATGAGCAAACTTGTGAGCTGGAAGACAACTCAATCGAAGAAGTAGCCGGGTCAAAAACATGTAGCTGCAGGGATTGGGAATCTAGAGAGATACTATTGCCAGGAGGATGTGTAACTTTTAAAATGTTACATTTGAAGTCATTGAAGCTCACACAGTTTCTGAATTATTAATCAAGTGTTAGCCAATCTTTACTACAGGGAAACAAAGTTTCCTAGTTTCCTGAATTTACTGGTTCTACATATAAACATTTTAATTGAGTTGATAAAAAATGATAATGTCCCGGATGCTGATATGGAATCAGCATTTTAAGATTATTTGAAGCTTCACTATTAGAAATCTTCCAAAACAAAATGAGACTTCCGGAACAACGACATGGCCAGCCAACATCCAGTAAAGGCGAGGGCAGCCCAGCCTTGCTGGGATTCTAGACTTGTACAAATTTGAAAGAATTTTTTTCAATTATTACATAGCGGACAGTACTGCTAAATCTGTTGGTCCAGTCGGTCACTCCATGACCCAGCCAGAAGACGTTGAAGGGCCAGATGAGACAAAAAACTGCACTCCAGATGCATTACTTACCTCCAAAATACTCACTAAATACAGGCAAGAATTTCTCAGTCATCCTCCTAATATGTTTTCTAGTAACTCACAACACCAAATATATTTCTTGCTCCAGCAAAAGAACCCAAGTACAGCATAATTCATATTACCTGTGCAGACATGGCAGATACAAAATACCACGGAAGCAGTTTTCAAGGAGTGCAGCTTATCAGTGGCTTAGAGCAAAATCTTACAGTCAGTCACCTTCGCAGTTGATCATCTGGCAGTTTGGTCTTATCAAGAGAGCCCATGCTGCGTAACAGAGGTGCGGAGGTGGACAGCAATGAGACATAGGAAATCAAGAGCGTAATTACAACCTAATCACACTTACAGATGGATTAGAATGGTTAGGTGTCTCTTCCCTGAGCTAGTTACTAAAAATAATTTAATTACAAAGTAAGTGAGAAATGGAGAGCTTTGTCATTGACATTGTAGCGTACTACTGGGAACTCAGCGATAGATGTACCCTTTGCATGAATTGCATCACAATTATAAAAGAAAACAGAATTCCTCGGTACAATTCAAAGATAAAAATAAAGCAAAAGATATCCCTAAAAGAATACATTGCCTCTCCCCTATCAACATTTTAACATAACATTAGCATAATTCATTTGTGGAAAGAGCAGTCAGTAGCAGATGCACTTGGTACCCTGTATTGCGTTTGAGCAAGCACACTCGAGTTTTCAGTCAAAATTCACGAGACGAAGTAGGACGGAGGCCATCTTGTTTTGCCATTACAGGTCATGTTAAATCTTCAGTATTGGGTATGAATACAAGTAGTTCTGACATATCCACATCTCCTACAATTAGGTTCTGTCAGTTTGCAGTGTTGAAAACCATAAATTTTGCAAAGATTTTGGAACACAGTTCATTCTCAGCCATCATCCAAGATCTATTGGTCATTGACAGAAGACCAACAGCTATTTACAGATGTGACCATAAACACCAACACAAAATACACAAAGATATGAAGCAAACAGTGCAAATTAGCACTATCATAAATCTTGAAAAAAACTAATGATTACCTTGTTGGCTTTAATTACGCTGACTGTAATCCAAGACTGGGCCTTATATTGCCAGCCCTTACTCTGGGCCTTTTCGGAGCAAAACCCAGGTCAAACCCTTACAGCATGACCTCTAACAACGGCCTTTATACCGCGGGTAGACTAAATTAACACCATTTAGGGCTGTTGTAAAAAGGGCAAGCAAGGTAGTCTATTTTCTCAATAAATCCTTTTTTTGTGATCAAAGAAGAGATAACAGGTTATTATAATGAAATGAATGAAAGGACTTATTAAGCAACTCCATTTTCAGCCAAAATCAATTCCTACATACATGCTAATTCAGACTATTTCCTGCACAGAAATATTCTCATGATCATCAAACTAACATCAACCAACTTAGTAGAAAATTTAGATGCATATTACTAATGAGCACATTTTATATCAGGAATATTTTGTCACATCAAGCACTGCAGAAAACTCTAACTCATGTCAAGCATTTTCCTATTCACATGCAAATGCTTCAAAGGTTTCCAAAAGTACAAAAAACCCAACGGGCTTGATCTGGCAAACTTGCAGAGCTTATCCACCACAAGCGCTGCATTGAAATTACGAGGGGTTGTGCTTTGCAGAGCCTTTAAAACTTTTCACTTACCTGCAACTAATTTATTTAAGCTGCAAACATCATGTGACTTCACATACAATACTCGGGAGCAGAAAGTATAACCAAGGAACTAATTTCGCAGCATTAAATAGTAGTTAGCATTGTCACATAGCTCCTGCAACCCCCATGATCGACAGGGTTATTACTTGCTGTCGTTTGTCAGATTTTGGTTCATCAGAGGAACCCTGGTGGGCAGAAGAAGCAACAGTGATGCGCGTTGAAGGCCAGAATGAACAGAAATGAAACTGATGAAACAGACATGAGCTCCAAATGAAATATTCATTGGAATTGAGCTCAAGAATTGTTTAAGTATGACTTAAAAAACGACCGTAGAGTTTCTTTAAAGCATAAGTACTTGGACATCAAATCACAGCTATGGGTTTTAAGATGCTTCAAAATTTGCTAGAATTTCCAGGAGTACCAAAACATCAGCATAATATTTCACTGGGTTTCCATCAACTTCAACTATGTGACCACTCATTATAGCTTGGATATAAAAATAACCGTAAAAGAACTATCACTGCAACTACAGATCTTAAACCTCAAATCTGGCATGCTCTCGCAAAAATGGTAACGGGTACATAGAACGCTTAAACAAAAAATTACATTGCCTATCTAATGAAAACAGAACAAGACATGGCAGAAAAAAATCGTAAAAAACTATGTTCCCTTCACACCTGACCGCATCCAGTGCAGAAGCTTTTAAGATATCTTCAGGTTGAGGTGCACCAATTCTTGTGAACTTAATACCCTACGAAAAGAAAAAGATCAATATAAAGAACATTGAATGGAGACACAATAATTGTTCCTAAGAAAGGGTGCATAGATTGTCCCAATACCTAGAATACTCCCACAGGCTGAATACACACGTCAGTGACTAATGTTCTAGCGTGATATTTACAGGATCAGAGTGACAGTCATGTCCTGCAGTAATGCAACTGGAGGCCAATCAGCAGGTAAAATGACTGAACCTAGCTCTCTTTGCTAAGGTTTTATGAACTTTTACAAATCCGTTTCGTAGGCTCAAAAGTTGTCTGACTAGACTTTTTTTATCCTTCACAGTGATACTTGAATTTAAATGCCCAATCACTCCAGGTGTAAAATAGGTGATGGCGATGAATAGTTTGACGTACAACACCAATCATTTATGAATTACCTTAACATAATTTTTTTATTACAATTATTTTTTCTCCCATTACTGGCCATTCTCCTTTGCTAGGAGTGAAATGATGAGTATTGGATGAGTAGCATTGGCGGTGTTTTGGGAGCAACATCTTCACTTAATCATTGTCTATCAACCAGACTGGACACATCCAATTTCCTCTATTTGGCAAATTTGTACCCTAAGCAGCCCGGGGGAGGGGCAGCGGACTATGCCTGCAGGAATGGTTCTCGCATGATAGTGCCAAAAATACTGCAGATATGCAAACAAAACTGCAGTGCTACCAACATGTTATGGGCATTCCAAAACACTAATAATATTTGGGGTCGTAGGACTGTAACAAGAGCAGGAGGCTCATTGTTTTTGCAGGTTGATGTCAAAATTGGCTGAAAAAGACAGTAAACCCTACTAATTCATAGTTTACGGTGATTTTATATATGCCACGAGCCAATAGAAGCCATTGGAAGAGACTGAAACGTAAAATTCACATGATTAGCGGAATATTGCAAGTCAAGCATGATCAGAAGGGTACAAACTTCAAGATGTCAGCAATTTTTTCCCAGCCAGCCTGAGGATCTCACTCCTGGTTACTCTATCGTAAAATACCTTTGCCTTCTCTTTATTGGCATCTTCTCGCTTTTATGACCTCAAATCTGGCTTCAGGCAAAACCCGCACCTCGTCATTGTAATTGCAAACAACGTGCAGGCTGTTTAAGGCTAAAGACTCCATCCAACCCCTCCCCCAGAGAAACGAGGAGCAAAATTCGTATTGTGGTTGCTAAACATAGTCGCCATTTCAAATCGGGAAGATAAGTTTCCATTTCTAAGTAGTTCTACAGCCAAAGCATGAAGGACAGAAACCAAACCAGTCGATTTACACCTACAAAGCCACATGTCAACCTTGAATTCACACTTCACCACCCATTTAACTTACAATACAGATTGTCTGTAAAGTTTCTTGTCAGAATATTTCTCCATAGGATCCCTTGTGTTCTCATCAAATCCTTTGATGAACCAAACTAAGACAATCTTAACAACGCTGAATTCAATCGATACTAGAGTGACTTTGTCAGTGTCACCTAAACCAGCTATCATCTTTGGGGTTCCTTCTTGTTCATCGTTTATACAATCATATTTGTACAGGGTTTTTGCTACTGGCCTATCTTTTCCTATAAAATTTGTACAGGGTTTTTGCTACTAGCTTATCATTTTCGATGAGATTTGTACAGGGTTTTGCTACTGGCTTATCATTTTCTATGAAATTTGTACAGGGTTTTTGCCACTTGCCTATCTTTTTTTATGAAATTTGTACAGGGTTTTTGCTGCTGGGGTATCTTCTACTATGAAGTCAGAAACCATGTTTGTAGCCTAAGTGGCAAGAAAAGGGCAACTTCGGCTTTAAATCAACTAAAAGATTTCTCTGCCCATTCTTAATAAGTGCAATATGAGAATGTCAATTATGATGCAACTTTTTGCCCTAAGTTTAACAAATAGCTATAAGATAATGAAAGACGCACTGACACTTCAAATAACAATTGATCAATTCAGGGGAAAGATTGTTAGTCCTTAAGAATTTACATTCACAACCTTTCCTCAATAACTGCTCTAAAATTCTCTCACAGGCCAAGTTACAGGAATATTTAATTACGAGAATATCACCACATGATCATTGATAGCAGTTAGCAAATCACATAACAGATTGATATAAGGATATGCGGACATGCAAGTCTTGAACACTGACACTATCCACAAACTCTGGAATTTCGTCAATTATGCGGACAAAAATGCTGATGTCTGCAGAATTTGGGCAATAAGAGGTATCTAACTGCTTATGTCTGAATGCATTACCACTTTCATATGTCCCTGTCACATCTTATGTTTCCTGCTTCAGAATCTTAGATTGTAACCATGAGGACCTTCTTGAGTACCTCAAATAGCTGAACAGGATAGGGTTCATTTGACAAGGCGAAGTATTTCAAGAAAGCAGTCAGTTTCACTTACGACATAGAGCAGAGATTCGAAGAAATCAATGATTGCACAAACTGGCAAGTAGACACTTACAGCTTTCCGTTCCACAGCTTGCAATGCAAATTCTTGCATAGGCTTGGAGTAAAATATGATACAAGTGCCATTACGACCAGCACGACCAGTCCGACCAGCACGGTGTATGTAAGAATCAACATCCTGCAAGCAGAATATTATAAGCAGTGAGTTATTATATGCCATGCTTGACAAGAAGTTAAATCAGATCATACATAAAAATCAGACATGCCAGCATCATAGTCAAAAATATCAGGAAAAATGTACCAGAAAAACAAACCAGTTCCACCAGGCTCGCTAAAACCTACTGGAGCTGCAGGGTGTTCCAGGTGCAATGTCTCAGACTGTTCTTTACTGAAAAGAAGTATCTACGATGGACTGCATACCAGGCAAAGATTTCGCTCAAAACTGAAAAAAGATATGTTGTATGTTCTAGCAGTTTTGCAAACTCAAGTTTTGCTGTAGTGTTACAAACCAGGAACCAAGAAGTCCATTTTCCGGTAATCTGGAGACCTTAATTTTAAAAGTTTTCCCCTTGCCAGCAACCATGGTGCCATCTCGACAATGAATCAGTCTAACCACCTCCCCCCACCCCCAAAAATTACCCAAAAATGAAAAATCGTTCTTGAAGATATGACGATGTGAGATAGAGTGAAATTACTAATGGAGACAAAAGTTGTACAACTTGGATTTGAATGATTATCATAATACAACAAAAAGCAATGCAATGTACAGACTTGTAGTACATTATGCAGAAACGCAACAAATCCGCAGCTACACAGGCAAATCAAACAAGAATTTCTGTAAAACAGCTTTGCTGAAAGCATTTCCTCTACTTTTCCTGAAAAAAGTGTTTCTTTAGTCCAATATCGTTGCATGCAGAGCAATGCAGAACAATGCCTGCCAGGTATTTCCTTAAGTTGTATTTTATAATTTTTACATTTTTGAAGCTCATTGTCTAAAACGATTAAAAAACACCAGCAAGTAAAGTTCAACACTCCAACTTCACTTGTTTGGCTGGAGACATTCTCAAATAATGATTGACCTGCCCCAAGGCATGATCTCTCGGAGCAGCTGTTTTTTTATTGCTGCAAAATCCTTTGTTTTAGTTGAGTGGTTTGTAAGTTCACAAACTGCAATGTCGGACAAAATATATTCGCACAACTGCGTCTGGGATGGTTCATAGCACTGGCATGTACCTTACTCCCTACCAATGACGAAGAAACACCCTCTTTCTTTTGTCAATGATTCCCTCATACATACAGCGACTACCTCATACATTTTCCCTCCTTGTTGCCCCCGGCCATGCCCATCCCAGACCCCCGCACCCCTGTAGCAGTGTTGTATCTAAGATGAGTCGGATATGCTGCTGACCATCGGCACTCGTGCAACCATCAAGATTAAAAGGTTTAGAATTATTCTTTTTCTTGAACGACTGCTTCTTGCAAAGCTGTGTGTGGTACCGCACAGTGGTCTGTGCTATAAGCAACTATGTCCTGTGTCTCTCATATATAGCTTCCTACCTGTGTTGCATCTGAGATGAGTCGGATAGGCTGCTGACCATCCAACACTGAATTGGGGTGAAGGGGGCAACGGGACTGGGGTGCAAGAGGAGAAATGAGTGGATGTAGATCTGAGGTGAGTTGGTGCAAAATATTTTGTCTGCCATCGTAGGCTGTCCACCCCCTAACGTTAGCAGTTTTTTATAAGCGATAATTAGACGTGAGGTATGGCTTGATGCAAATCCCCAATTTTAGCCAAGCAATTGAAGCAAGAGGATAAGCCAGGTTGTGAAAACAAAAGGCTAATGAAACAGCAACAGTCATAATAACAATTTTGCATACGTGGCCTCTAATCAAATTACTTGCTACAGCCATCAGCGTGAAACCTGTCTAACTTAACCTGGAACCAGATCTCTCCATCCCTCTATAATGGAGCTTGAGGCTCTTAACCGAACATGGGAATAGGCCGGTCAGGCTCCCATTGGAGGAAGACCATCTGATATCAGGTTAGTCTAACTGAGCTTCTAAATACGCAGTTTTTACAAGGATGTAATCCTTGGCTTTTAACATTATTTTTATTTCTGACATTTATTCACTCATTGCATGGCATACAGCTATTTTAACAGCTTTTTCTATTAAGAGCCAAATGCAAAGTTCTTATCGCTCCATAAACGACGATGGGAAAAATAAAGGGGAGAGAGACGTCGGATAATTTTACTGAGGAGAATAGACATGGCAGCAAATCGTTTCAACATTTTACACTAACCTACGAATATTGTTTTTAGATACTAATCGGTAAAAATTGGTACAAAATTTGCCACAATATAAGAGAATGAATATGCTTACACTGAGATTACAAATAGTGTGAGATATATTTTGTACTCGTGAAATTTGGCCAAAAGCTTGATAGCCATAGATCTTGTCGTGGTGCAATGAATCTGGAGACCAACATCAAATTTTAATGTTTAAGGAAGATTTTTTTATAAACTTTTTTATTCTTAGGACAGGGGGGATGCCGAATACACCTCAACCATGACACAAAACATGAGCAGCTTCACAATCTTGGAATCAAAAAATGTGATTTCATGTACTTGCTGCCGCCTAACATGTACAGAAAATAGAGCAGAAGCTTTTCCCTTTGATAACAACACCGTAAATTAAACAATGGGCAGGTCATGTGTCGCCATCCCTAAATTAAACAATGGGCATGTCATGCGTCACCATCAACATACCCTTGGTTATTTTACTAGGTATAGCTTTCGCAACATGCCAGGCCGTACACTGAAAATTTCATGATTTTTTTTATCTATCGTTTTGCAGATCGTTGGATTTGCAGATCTGCAATCTTAGACAAATTATGTTGAACAAGTAAAATAATAATTTATACAATTCATTCAAGTAACATCTTCACCCAAAAAACAAGACAACCCTTCACTTCACTTCACTCTTTATGATGTGAAATGGCTTGCTTGCTTGCATTTATTGATTTGCGCCAAGCCGGTCAGTCATGAGCTGCAACGGAATTTGTCCTACTTGAGCATGTGCTCAATCAGTTTAAAGGGATCCTCCGACAAAAAAGTAAGTTGGGTTGTAAAAACTTACCATGTTCTGAAAGCGTAGAAAACGCAGAAACTTCCGTCCAAAAGCCAACGTATGTCAATAAAACACGTTTTCAAGGCCAAGCTTCCCTGTCTTCCCTCTCCATTGGAAAGGAAGCTTCGCCGAATATGTGACGTAAAATAAGTCAACTGGTCACGTTATAGTTACAATGATCGAAGGTGGGAACCTTGGCAAATAGAGCTGCGAATAATACCTAACTATCGTGCACCATAAAAGCTTGCAATGCCAATGATCTACCTGTTTCTGACAATTGTGAGATTTGCACCATTTTTCATCCGTAGCAGACTCGAAGGTAAACATTTTCAACTGCATCTCGGTTCCTGTAGATATACACAGTCCTTGTAACTACTACAGCATTCTCCACACAGCGACTCTCATCTGATGTACAACTGCAGTCTGCTTGATTATGAACTCAAATGAAGAGTAAGCAGATGTTACAATTTCCGTGCTGCGAGTCTAATCTATTTCGTGTCTTGAAATAGGCAAATTAATGCACGCTTGTATGTTTCTGTTTGGAGATTCCCCAACTTAATGGTTAAAGGAAGGTTGACTTGAAAGCCGTTCCTTCTTTTATTCCTTAACAACAGCAGTATCGAAAGCCCTCTAGTTCAACCCACACTATTATCGAAACCAGGAGCGATGACTTGACAGATACATCCAGGATAATTATAATTTCGCTGTGAGGCGCTCGTCCAAACTGGCCAGCGGACATCCGATTGCACTTCTTGCCAGGGAGTCGAACACTACTAGCAGCTTCGATGATAGCGACACTGCATTCATCCTCTTCTCTCATAGAAAGAGTAGAAATGTCAAGAGAAATTTCTTCGACTTTGTGTCCAGCCATTTCGGTTGTCAGAAGTTTGTCCTGA
>JAOBRC010661452.1:0-10638 GCA_027575255.1 Scolionema suvaense
TACCCTCAGATGTTAAACGCTCTGAATTCCAAGTCAAGTTCATCGTCGTAGTCACATTCGCTTGTGGCTACCTCGTGCAGCCATTTCCCTTGAAAGTGGAAATCATTTGTTAGAAGAAACGCTTGTACTATTGCGTGTTGTGAATCCGTCATATTGCAAAATTTTTGTAGATATCAATATTAACTAACTGATGAATATCAAGTTTGCTGCTGTGAATATAGGTCAAGTTTGTATTTGCAGTACTGTGCATGCTGCGCAGATTTTGTGTGCATCTTCTCTTATTGCAACAAATAACATTCAGGATAGTTGCATAGTCCTGCCTGGGATTCAACCACAAGGGTATTCTCAACCTCGTGCATGTGCCAAGGCGCAGCTATTGTTTGTAGTGATTTCAAAAGTGAAAATGTAATTATTTTGTGTCCATATTGCATACTATTACTTCAGGAAACTTGACTGACTTGTGCTAAGTGTGCCAAATTTGACTCTAAATTAAAAAATTCATGCCGCTAAGGAGCCACTGTTTTATATTGTGCTGGTCTACACTGCAGACTAAGACACCACATGTATGGATAGCTTTTCAACTTCTGTGTCTAGTGCACTTGTGTTTTGGATCCTCTCTGGCCTACTCTGCATTTGAATTCAAGATGACTTTAACATAGAAGTCAAACATGTCATAGAAAAATAGCGCAGAGTGTTTTGTTCAGAGTGTGCCCTGCTGTTTGTAGCAATGCACACTATTCTATGACTGTTCATAGAAAATGGAAAAAGTGAATGTTCGCTCAAGAAACCAGAGCATATTACCCAGACATAAATCAGTACAGGCAGAGTTCTTCTATAGTGCACACTGTGTAGAATGTTTTGTTATACTTCTTGTTATTAGTGTATGATCAATATAATTACTGCATTTGTTAGGTTTAAGTATTCAAAAATAGAACGATTGATCAAGTGTTGTGGACTCTGCAACCCAGCTTGGCAGAGTTTGATGTGATCTACACATCAACTGGTTAAAGCAAGTGAGAACATGAAAGAGAGAGTGTAGCTGGCGCAACAGTCATTAGTAACAATAACCAGCTTTACAGGAAATGCCAGCAATTCCTAGAACTTCCCGCACACTTTTCCCGGACTAGTATATTATTTCAGGGTCCGAGATGAACTCGATTTCACCAGCATGGCCTTTTCTGTGAGGTTTTTGCATTGTTTTGGCTTTCATATCTCCTGCTTTTAGCCTTGTTTTTCTTCCCAAAGTTGGTTTCAAAAATTGTGCATTAATGATCTAGTTACAAGAGAAACTCAATGCAGCGATGTGGTAGTTGCGAAAACCTGTTTGGATGAAGCCTGTTTAGCATAATGAGTCTTTAGAAAAAATTTCAGATTTCCTTGTGTGAACCTGGTTTAGGTCTATCCGTTCTGGTAGAGAGTGACTAAACGGAATTCATGTTGAGTAGAAGTTACTTGTGGTAATTGTTTTCAGTCCAATGTTGACTGTCCAAGTACCGACCTCTGTCAAATATCATCAGAGATAATGGCTGGATAGTGGAAGTTGGTGCTCGTGGCTACTGTGCCGTTTCACTCACTCAGTGCTTGAAGCGGCTAGGTTTTACGAACAAAGTTGCCTATGCGTGTGCAAAGTCCTTAAGCTGTCTCTCAATGGAAGCGTCCTTTTGCATATGGATAGCCCATGAGAGCACTGCTTGGACTTTGCCTGCAGACAGTTCCACAAGCCATACTGATGCTGCGGAGAAGCAACGCGCCTACCATAGGGTTCCAAAAAGACAACGGAGGAAGCCACCTACTTCCTGCGGTAAGATTGTTGTGCGTTAAGGACTTGCGAACAAAGGCAATACCTGCTATGCCAATGCAATCTTGCAAGCTCTTAGCGTGGCAGGTTCTTTAAGCTGCCATCTCGCATCGGAGACGACATTGCTGTCACCTGTAACAAAAGCTGTCAAACTGAATGCGTCCTTAGTATCATCTGCATCGCATACAATTGATCCTACCAACTTTTTGATGGCAATTGCAAGATATATATCCACCCGTCGGAATGTTGAGTTTGACTTTAACACTCAACAAGAATGATGCTGCTGCAGTTTTACAGTACATCTTGGATGAACTGAAAGGTACATCTGCCCGAATCCAAGATATATTTTCCTGCTCTGTTCGTGTGCGGATCTCTTGCGCTACGTGTGGCATGTTTTCCATATCTGAGGAAACTTGTGACATCATTTCGCTTCCTGCCCAGAGGAGCATCGCTTCCTCTCTCGATCTGTACTTGTGACCCGAAACTCTTTCAGGTTCACACTTGTGGTTTTGCCCCTTTTGCAAGACCTTACGCACAAGTACTAAAGAGACGCGCATCATTAAGGTGGGAAAAATTCTCATCTTTCAATTGAAGCGGTATTAAGCTCATAGCGGTACTATTGTAAGGGATACAAATTCAGTTTCTTGTCTGGCCGCCAGTAGGCCTACCTTACGTCTTCCTGTATCTGTTGATGAGGGAGTCTCCTTCGCCCAACCCTTCCATCTTGTGGCCACAATTAATCACTCTCGCTCTCTTCAGGCTGGTGGCCACTACTGAGCGTACATAAACTGCCCTAAGGCTGACTGTTGGCTCATGTATGATGACTCTGCGGTCACTGAAGCTAGTCTGTCGGACCTGGAGAATGTGACTTCGTACATATTCTTTTACGTTCGCACAAACTAAAACCTTGATCTTGGGAGGTTGTCTATTTTATAGACCTACGTTCCATGTAGATGAGTGTGTGTGTGTGTAAATAGGCGAATTTTTGATATTGTAAACATTTTCTGGAATTATTTATTTATTTATGCTTTCATTCCTTTAATTTTTCTCTTTATTTTGGCCAGTATTGTTTTTTTGTTGGTGTTGTTTTTTTTTGTTTGTTTGTTTTTTTTATTTTGTGTAGAATTTTTCGTAAAATTTATAACTGTGTTGTTTTTTGGTCTTTCGGTGTATTTGTCCAGCGTGGATTCAGTCTCCTGCTCCAAGTTAGCATACGATCTGGGTTGAGCTGAGTGTTGGGCCCGTAAAACATGTTTAAAGCCACAGCCGGTCTCTCAAGTGCCGCCACCCAGGTAGTAGTCTTCCTGTTAATCCCGGAGTTTAGTTTGCTCCTCGCTTCTCGCTATGTCCAGTTGCCATGTAAATGCGTAGTACTTCGCTAAACCAACCATTACCTCTCTTTGGCGTATGTGCCACTTCCGTATAAAGCCTTTAACTTCAGGTTATGTTGCTCACGGTGCAAGTCGTGTATTTTGCTCATCTGAAAATAAGAGTCCATGGCTCAATGCTAAAAAAACTAAGCATGCAAATCAGAGATAGGGAAAAGGAACTTTGTATCTGGCGGATTAGAAAATTCAGATGTACAGAGAAACACACTACTATCCATGCAGCAATTGGTACTGTGATTTTCTTGCACTTTTGAATGACGAACCTATGTGAAATAACCCTTAGCAAATGAATTAAATTTGTTTATGTTGTTTACAGGTTGACACTCATATCCATACAGCTTCTTTCATGAATCAAAAACACCTGCTTCGCTTTATCAAGAAAAAAGCAAAGCAACACAGTGATGACATTGTTGCTGAACAAGATGGAAAAGGGCTTACATTGAAAGAGGTTTGTTAGTTTACTTGGCATTGATTTTGTTTGGCGTTCATGTTTATTTCCTTTGTTGCCTGTTTTGCTTTGTTTTTTTCTAACTATGAGATACACTATGAGCTGCCCATTCATCCTGCTGGCTGAAAAAATCAGTCTTGCATCATAGTTGCATGATATTAGCCCCACAGTAGAGCCCCATAGCAGACATTCGCCTGGGATTTTTTTTGTCTTTCGGAGGAAGATTACTACCTGTTTCAGATTTTGTGGGACAATAATGAACGAATAATATTACTACTGAGTAATATATTTTTTCCATTGCCTGTGGCTACTATAGAGTAGCTTCACTCAGAGGAATGACCAACCGATATCCGTCTTAACCTTTGTTAAGGCTCTGGAATGGCTGTTTGATAGCACAGTTGCCTTGTGCACACAAGGTTGATGAATGGAATCCCATCAGTTACTGGTTGTAGGTAGGAAATCCCTAAAGGCTATGACAGGTAGGGACTCAATAACACCTAGCTCTGAGTGATGGTAAATCAGGTTGCCACCGGTACTGGACAAATTGTTATTTCCCTGTTTTTGCAAAATGTTTTGCAATTTAGTGAAATGTGACCCAATCTGCGATTTTAAAGGCTTCTTAATTTTAAACACATCCAAACTTGATAGTAAACGTGTTTAAATCAGCATTTATTACATAAACATGGCCCATTTAGAGCATAAACGCTGTTCGTTTAGAACATAAACGCAATCCGTTTAAAGTATAAATGCAGTACGTTTACAGTATAAACTTGATCCGCTTAAATCTAAATGTGGTCCGTTTAAAGTATAAACGCGGTCCGTTTAAAGTATAAACACAGTCCATTTAAATAATAAACACGGTTTAAAGTATTTAGTTGTAAATACTAATGTTTAAAGTATAAAGGCTGTCCACTTAAAATATAAACGAAGCACATTTAAAAAATGTACAAGTTACGAAGGTCTTGATAACAAGGATGCAAGTTTTGCTGCTTCTACTCTGCGTGTGCAAAGTAGCACACAGGAGTCGCTTTCAAAACACGCTGAACTTCAAAAATTGCGTCAAGTTCAAATATTTTGCTCATGCGGCCAAACATCGCATAACAAACAGACTGCTATGGTTAAATGGAGGGGAAAAGAACTTAAGAAAGAACAAGAAGGAACTTCTCATACAGAGCTTCATAAGTTCTCCCTGATATTTTTTTTATCGTCAATTTATGTTCCAATAGAGCTGTATCTTGTTGTTCTGTAAAATGCTCCGAGCATCTAAAAAAGCTTGAAATTTTCTGGAATTGCTCTGGATTTTGGGGGAAAAATTGTAGAGCCACCCTGTGAAGTGATGAGCAGAAAGCGAATCTACAATTGAAGAAGACCTTCGCGTTGTCAACTGAATCCAATAGTGTGCAACATTCGTCTGTCAATGTTTAAAATAATGTCCAACTGTGCTCATTCTTTGACTGGCAGAAAATTCTTCAGAATTACTTAGGGAGCACTTGGAGTGTTTCACAGCTATTGCAATACTTTAGGAGCACTTCTAAACTGTGTAATACACCCTTGTCACGTTGTTTTACGGTCATCACTGCTAGTATCCCATCATTTATCGTGTTCAAGTACATCCCAGCTATGGCCTCCATATTGATTCCTTAGTGTTCTATTATCCTGATTTGTGCACATGTACGGTTTCAGGGTTTCATCCACTAAGTTGGTCTGTGTAGTCCCATTCATAACTATAGACTGTAGCACACTGGTTGATTAAACTGACAAACAGGACTAGTGCTTTACGATATATTGGATAGTCTGACGCTGTAAAAGTAAATAGTACCAGAAATCAAAGCAAAGATGTATGTCATGTATGCACTCTATTGTTGATACAAGATATTGTCACCTTGCTTAAACTTTCTATATTGAATCTTTTCTGGCCACTGTATCAAACTGGACTAGTGTCTCACTGTTTTCAACTGAAGTCCTGCTGAAGGATGTTGGGTAGCATCACAGCATGGGAGTAGTATTCAGTGTTTGTGCAGCATGGAGCATCTATCTGGTGCTGTCTCAGTACTGCCTCAGTACTGCTAGACCAACTTGAGTTAATTAAGAAAACAAGACAAATAAATTCCTAAGGTCTGCCTATTCAAGTTTAAGGGACTACTCTTCGGCAGGAGGGTTTATTTCTTCTTGGATTAAAATAGTCTCTATGCCTGTGGGTCGTAGCTTGCAATCTACAATGTCCGACAAAATATATACGCATGCATGTGCATTTTTGCCATGTTCCATACCACAAGTAAATGAAAATGTGTCCACAAGAACCGAGCCGCAAATCAGGGCAGGAGGGTGGGTTTTGCTTGAGGGACTTGCTCTTTGTGACTTTTGCAAAATCATGTTTTAGCAATGTTACAGTGTCTGCAGGGTGGGGCAGTGCTTGTTTTAGGGCATGGCTTGGGATTCTAACTATTCTTGTAATTTTGAGAACAAAGGGCATAGAATTCCGTCCACTATCGCAGATTGCTGGAAACTGCGTCGAGACACTTGAGATCCCAGGGTTCTCATTAGCAGGTGGCAGGCAGTGCAAATACCCGGCTTTTTCAAACTTGCGCCAGCTACTTTTAGCCAACTTTCTATGGATTGTATGATGAGATTTCAAATTTTAACCCCTTTGTGGCAGCTGCTTTCTCAATGTACTCACGTACTTCAAATTCTGGTGTGGACCCTGGATAGATGGTCGAACTCCTGCCTACAAATTATTGATCCAATTTCAAGTCAAAGTGCTGTTATGATCAAAATTAACAAAAATTCCATTTTTAATTTTGGGTGAAAAAAGGCTTTTTTTGCCAAATATTTTGTCCTAACGTGTAGCTAAATTTTCTGAAAATATCTGCCTTCATGAATGTATGTCTCACATATGCTATTGTGGAAAGGTATTGATTGATTCCCTCTTGCTTTTTCAGTTCTTAACGATTTTGCTCAGAAGCTCTGTGTTGTTCTATGCTCATTTTTATGTCAAATGAGTCCCTCCACTTTCATCTTTTACGAAGAAATTATTTTGTGGCTAATTGTGTTTTCAGGTGTTTGCTAATATGAAGATAAATGAGCATGATTTAAGTGTTGACCTACTAGATGTTCATGCGGTGAGTGCTGTTTTTTTTACAATTTTAAAACTGCCATTTTGTTTGTATTTTTCGCGCTTATGATGGTAAACCCCGAGACAGAACTACTAAGGAGACATGTAGTGGCTGTCAAGTGCTCCGAAATGTGACAGTATTGAAAAATTGCATGTGCACAGTTAGTCTTAAATGAAAACTCCCACCCCAAAACAATTTGACTGCAGCTGTT
Source organism: Scolionema suvaense (assembly GCA_027575255.1). Taxonomy (NCBI): domain Eukaryota; kingdom Metazoa; phylum Cnidaria; class Hydrozoa; order Limnomedusae; family Olindiidae; genus Scolionema; species Scolionema suvaense. Next base: position 6,959 of record JAOBRC010661452.1, read on the forward strand.
TAGTATGATTATAATATTCCTAAATGTTAACGCTAGACTTCATATGTTGCCCGCAAGGAAGCCCACCGTCTTCGGTGATATTCGCTGCATGATGAGTTGCTGAGATGGAAGACATGTGGTCATGAAGGGTCGAAATCCTTGTGTGGGTTTTACACTGATGAAGTTTTGTCTGCGCGAGCACCACAGTCCTTCAACTCCCACTGATCTTCAAAAAGTTAAAAAATACACAAATGTATACAGGCCTGTCAAAGACGCCTCGATTTCTGGAGTCGAGCAATTATCACATTTCTGAATTGTCGTCAACATTCATACCAACCGCTCTTGTCCCAAAAAGATTTCATGGTGAACTTGTAGTACTCCCCATCCTTAGTTTGCATTCCTTTTTCCAGGAATGAAAGTAATCAGGTGAGGATGAAGGTAATCAATTGATTATACATTACAAATCACATGTCATAATCTATTGAGGTGTGCTTCTACTGCACACCTGCTTGAATTTACAGTGACAGCCTTGTACATTCCTTTAGAAAGTTGAAAAATACAAAAAAATACGTCCTTGAAAAGGGCAGGGATTTGCTTCGTAGCTGATCCTGTGAGGGAGTCTACCCTCGAATGCTAGACGCTTTGACTTCCAAGTCAAGTTCATCGTCGTAGTCACATTTGCTTTTGGCTACCTCGCGTAGTCATTTCCCCGATTTCTATGACGATCAGCCAATTTTTTTTATCAAGCACCAAAAATTCTTTGAAGTTCTACTGCGCTTTCATGATGGTACTTTAAATAGTGGCAAGAAACAACGAGAAGAAGCAGATAACGGCTGCGAAAGGTCAGGTTGGCTTGCTGAGAGTGAAACAATAACTTTCTACCTTATGCATGAATGAGTGAGTGTGTGTTGTAGGAAATAGAACTTAGTAATTCATGGAATCATTGTTTAATTCAAACTAGAGTCACTAAGTTTTGGGTCGGAGTTTTCGTTTCGCTGTGTCAGTTTCATCAAAGAAGATTCATTGTCTATTCTGCATGAAAGTTCTATCCAATGAAAGCAAGTACCAAATCCACATACATACTTCAAATAAATTGGAGAGCTGAATGTTCTCAAGTATTGCAATTATGTTCAGCAGTCCTCTATCGTCCAGACATTGCTTCTGAAACCATTGAAATTCAGCAAGCTTATTGCAATCATCAGCATCACGTAGTCACTCCAAGACTATCCATGTAAACTTTAATAGAATTGCTTGATCATGCACAAGCCAGAGAAAAGCCCTTTCATGCAGTCTCTGTCATCTATTTTAACGGTTTTAGCCCTCCTCAGAGGTTATCATGAAAAGTGCCTTTGTATTATAAAATCATATGTTTAAAAAGTACAAATAGTATAGACGTACCTCCAGAAACATAACAGACGCAAGTATTGTTATTCCTTTTTTTTTTTTGAGGCCATAAACTTAGTCTATACATTTGGTATTGCAAGGAAAAGGTCAAAATATTTGAAGCTCCATCTATGTACAACAATCCGTTTGAACGCAAGCAAAAAATGAATTCCCAAAGCCCCTGTGTAGTGTTTCGTTTCAGTTGGAGTTCGAGGACGTAAAGTTTACTCTGCCTGATATTGAACGTCTCCTGAGCTGCTGGTCCAGAATATATGCGAATTAAGAGCATGGTCGCAGGTGTCTCCTGATCTGCTGGTCCAGAATATATGCAAATTAAGAGCATGGTCGTAGGTGTCTCCTGAGCTGCTCGTCCAGGATATATGCGAATTAAGAGCATGGTCGCAGGTGTCTCCTGAGCTGCTCGTCCAGAATATATGTGAATTAAGAGCATGGTCGCAGGTGTCTGGATGAGCAGCTTAGATAGGTGCAGAATTTTGTGTGCTGTGAAGTGTGTTGTTGTGTGTGGCATATGAAATTGGATCCTTTCTTTTCAATGAGGATAGTGATTAGGCGTGCAACTATTGATATCCTCAGAAGATTCAAGGTGTAGCAAGTGCCTTTTTGGTAAAATTGACCTGGTAGTTGGAATTACATTTGCACTAAGTTTATCCTATTGTATGAATTGGGCTAAAGAAGCTGTTTTTTCAAACTATTTCTTAAATCTTCGGAGAAAAACGTGTGGCATAATCAACAGTCATATATATGCTATGGTCAGATACAGTTTTATAAAAAAATAGGAAAATTCTTGGAAGTAAGCAACTCTAAGGCTCTCATAGTTCCAGAATTCCTTAAGTATTCCCTAACATACCAATAAAGCAGGCTGTAAATCTGAACATACTATTATTGGACTCTCTATTTGGTATGAAGGTGACAATCTGTGATTTAGGAAAAGTGGTGGAGTCATGTAGCTAGCAGGAACAGATGTTCTCCTATACGCATGGTCATATTTTTTTGGTGACTTTGTAATTTCTCTTCTAGTCAACGGAGGAATTGTTTAGCATCAATATTATGTACTAGAAATTTGAACTCTTGACTCTTGACAAGCATTTTAATCAACAAAACTTGATTGTTATAAATTCATTTGCCAGAAGCTAAATGTTGTGCTTTTCTTCTATCTTTCTTTTTATGTCTCTGTCTTCGTAATATCTTAGACAATATGAATAACTTACATTGGGCACAAACTTTTACTTAAAATATATATATTTTTTAAACAAACAGTAGGGGTCTTTCGCTCAACCAAGACTGTTTGTTGCTATCTGCAACGTTTTTAGATTTTAATAAGACATTTTCGGACAAAAGTCAGGTTGGTTCAGACAAGAATTGACACTTGCACATGTATTGGGACAGCTTGCCACCTGGAACAGGGTAAGTGTTAGACACACCTGGTGGGCCAGTGAAAAATTCTCAGGCCGGGGAAAATAAAGTACTGCTAGTCCGACCGGGCTAGTACCGGAAAACTTTAAGTTACACCACTGTGCATGTTATGAATCATGTGCCATGTCTAGAGAAAATCTTTTGAGGCTTACAGGTGGCAAGTTACGTCTGAAAATGGCTATTGTTAGGGTTTTTTCCAAATATGTCAAAATTTGGTTCATCTGTTATTTGTCATTTTGGGGCAGCATAACCTATGCTATGACCTATGCTTTATATCTTGGGAGTGTCACACTCTGGGTACTGTGGTAGTTTGCGTCAATAACATCAATTATCAAGTTTTTGAAAAAATATTTTCAAGAACTTTTCATTAGTTTTTTGTTATTTGTGGTGTGAATCTTATGGCCTATGTGTTTCTTTGATCGAATGCGAAGATTCTCAATCAAGTTTGCAGGAGTCCAGTCATTCTGCGACTTGTTATCAAAACTTGATATCAGTTGATATCAAGAAGTGTTAGTTTATTTTAAAATGATTTATGAAGCTGCCTAGCTATGCCTATTCAATCATTATTATCCCCTTCGCACATGCATCTTGGGGAAGCATTGTCATATCTTCATTTCTTGTGTGTCAATTCAAACTAAATTTGATATTCCAATTTCAAAATTAGAAACATTGTGGGTTTCTCTGTTCCTGAGATATTGTTGTGTACAAACGTACCCATTGCGCGTCTGTGGAGAAAAACGCCAGAAATTTGCTCTGTATTTCTCTTTATTTCTAAGGCACTGATCTTTTAAGTATTGTGGCAGGGACGATATTTACATAATTGAACAGTTAGATGATTATCAGTCCCGTGCACGCGTCTTAACTGTGATGTTCCATGTTGATAA
>JAOBRC010661563.1:0-10638 GCA_027575255.1 Scolionema suvaense
CAAATTGTGCCCCCTTCCTACATTTTCAGAACGCCACCACTAAACCACTTAACCGGAAGGTACGAAACTTGGGGAGTTTTCATAGAATTTATCTACCGCTACTTTAGTGCATACAAATGTTGAACACGCCACCTGTCGGCTAAGACAAGGTAAAAATTTGGTGCGTGACGTCACAAAAAGGGCTATTTTCTCCCCAAAACAGATATTTAGCAGATTAAATGTGCATAAATGATTGATCAATGGCTTTCAGGAAGGTTCTGTGCCTATTCCAAGTATTAGTGACCTTGCCTTCTGTCATACGAAGGACCACTTCATCACACACTAAAGCAATAGATTTCTATTTGTGGCAGTAATGAATGATGATGTCATCATTTCCACTTGTTATTTATGGGACCAAACGTGATACCATTTTGTTCCTCACATGTATGCCTTTGATCATGCAAAAATCAAAGCTTCAGTCTTTTTCCAAACCAAAGTTATTGAGAGGGGGGCAGAATGTGCAAATAAAGTATGACATATGGCTGAAACGTAGCGATGGTTAAAAAAAAGGCCAATGACCATGAGGCAGGCCTTCAAATAACCATTGGTCATCGATCAATGACCGATGGATTTCAGTTGACGACCGACGATAGAACGTCTTGGGTCGGTCATTGTGACCGACTAATTTCTGAAGTCCAGTTTTGCAGAATTCTTATTAATGGAATTGGCAAACTTGCGTGCCACACTGTACGAGATGAGAATAGGAAATAACTTACAATCAACTCCTACCTATGCCCAAAACAGCAGATTGGTTAGGGAGCATTCTCACATATTACGTCATCAGTTTTTTGCTTATTTTCTACTCCCCCCCCCCCATGTAATCAGTCAAAATCATTAGTTTTCCCCCCCCGACACAAATTACGTCATCATCTACCTACCCCCCCCCCAAAAAAAAAAGTAACAGATGGAAGTCTTCATTTAAAGTGAATGACGAGGAATTGAAAAAAAAAGATCGGTAGACCCTTCATAAAGTAAAAAAGGTCGGTAGAACGGACGAATACAAAAAATGATCAACAGACTCTTTGCAAAATAGAAAATGTCAGAAGAACAGCATAAAAAATATCAGTAGAACAGGACATAGTAAAAAACGGCCGAAGATTAATATAATAAAAAAAAAAGATCGGCCATAAAAAAGACTAGAACATAAAAATGGATTCGTCGAGCGGCAGAGGAATAACAAAATATATCAAGAGTGCAGCGAAAAACTATCAGTCGAACAGTGAAAAAATATAGAACAGCAGACAGAATACCGATAGAACAGCATAGAGACTATTACGTCCTCAGGAGAATGGTTTAAAAAATCAAATATCAGTAGGACAGCATGAAAATATAAGCAGAACAGCGTAAACATATTTGGAAGAACAGTGCAATATATTTCGTAGAACAACAAAAAGGTATTGGTGGAATAGCGTACAAACATCCTTAGAACAGAGGCAAAAATTTTGGTAGAACAGCAAAAAACATTGAACAACATAATAATGTCGGCAGAAGAGCGTAAAAGCATTTCGTAGAACAACAAAAAATATTGCTAGAACAATGAGGAAAACATTGGTAGAATGGCATGAAAATTTTTTGGTCAAAGAGCAGAAAACATCTGTAGAACGGCATAGAAAATATCGACGGAATGGCAAAAATTTTTAGTACAACTGCAAAGCAAATATCCGACAAACAGCATAAAGAAATTCGTAAAATGGCAATAAGATCATTAATAAAACAGCGAAATATATCCGTATGGATAAGTTAAAAACATCTGCAGAATGGCAAAGCAATAGTAATAAGATGGGATGAATGGCAGAAGAGCATCAGCGGTTCAACAACAGGATGTATTAGAACAAAGTCGTTGGAGTGGACGTAAATTCCATAAACAAAAAAATACAATATCGATAGGTCGACAGTGAACGAAAATGATATGTGCTGCAAAAGACGCTATTCTATCAATATTTCTTACACTGTTTTACTGATATTTCTAATGCTATTCTACCGATATCTTTTATGCTGTTTCACCGATATTTTTTACGCTGTTTTACCGAAATTTCTTACGCTCTTTTGCCAAAATTTCTTACGCTGCTTTAGCAATGTTTCTTACGCTATTCTATCAATATTTTTTACCCTGTTTTACTGATATTTCCTACGCTATTTTATCGATATTTTTTACGCTGTTTCACCAATATTTTTTATGCTGTTTTACAGAAATTTCTTATGCTATTTTACCGACATTTCTTACGCTGCTTTACCGATGTTTCTTAGGCTATTTTATCAATATTTTTATACTGTTTTACTGATATTTCTTACGCTATTCTACAGATATTTTTTACGTTGTTTTACCAATATTTTTTACGCTGTTATACCGAAATTTCTTACGTTCTTTTACCGAAATTTCTTAAGTTCTTTTACTGACGTTTCTTACCCTATTCTATCAATATTTTTTACGCTGCTTTACCTATATTTCTTACGTTGTTCTGATTTTTTTACGCTGTTCTACCGAAACTTCTTGCGCTGTTCTACCGAAATTTCTTGCGCTGCTTTACCAAAATTTCTTACGCTGTTTATATAATATTTAACGCAACAAATGACATGAATTACTTTTCACTCCAGAGCTGTCTGGCAAGGATGGGATGACAGAGGCAATTAACTCAAGCATGATTTCCTTGGCAACAGGTCACCCGAACTTCCGGCGAGCTGGCCCAAACGAACGCTACCTAATCCAGATTGCCAATAAAAAGTTCAGATTGATGTTGCAGACTGTTCTTTGTAGAAATATATAACCATAGTCAAAGACGCACAGAGAAGAAAGAAATCAAAATGTCTAGGCAAAAGTATTAAAAAAAGTTACAAAATCAATTCATAACAATTCTCCTTCCCCTCTCCCTCCCCCATAATTAATTTCGATGAACTCCCTCACCCACCCCCTACTTGATTACGAAATACGACTGTGAAAGCTCCTTACAAGCAGAAATAGAAGAAAGATTGCATCTATCCCTGCTCGGCCTTGTGAACTCTAAATCAAACAAGTTGACTGCACATGTTCAAATGTAAGCACAGGGTTCCCAGAGCATCAGCTATGGACTGCTCTGTTCATGCACAGCTACGATTAATGTTAGATGTAGAGAGGGAGGGATGACTTTTCTTCCAGGGTTGTAATAATTTTGTGTCATTTTCTTATTTCGCAAAGGAATTACCCTTCATTTTATTAAATATAATGGAATTCGCAAAAAGATTACCTCCGTTACTGAATCACAAAGCCTGTATTTATTTGTGCTACAATGGCAATGATGGCGTCTGTCACCCTTGATTTCATATATATGACTATATGCTGCCTAATAAATCTTTCTAGAGATGAGAGAGATTCTCTTCCCTGTAGCCATCAGTTAGCAGATGGTGAATCTGGAGGAAATTTTTTGTTCTCTCGTCTGGCACCTCACCGTTCTACGGATCGGTGAGGCAATGACCGATGGTGAAAAAAAAATGACCGACAACTTTTGCGGTACCGCGGGTCATATGACTGACATTGCGCAAAAAATTATTTGAAGGCCTGTGAAGGTAATTCCACATGCTTTGAATAATCGAAGAATTGTTCATTAAGATATAAAATAATCCCTTCTTCAGCTTGAGTAGCCATTGACAGCAACATCAGCAAACCAGTTCCGGCTAGCGAAGAAACCATAATGGCCGACGGGAAAAAATGAGCAAAGAGAAATACATACTGCATATAGCCAAAAAGACATGCTTGGTTCTGGGTGCTGCACAGGATCAGAGACTCAGCTATTCACAGATAGCAAGCTATATCAGAGGTGTTACAAATTACTGATGGCAATTTAATGCAGTCGTGTAACTGCCTCATTACGGCAATTACGAAAGCATTGCTGAATGCCGTTGTGAATTCAGAGGAATGAACTTGGCAATTTTAACTGCTGGAAGATCAACCGCCAGGGGAAGACTTCGCATGGCCATTCTGCATCATATTTGAATCCCATGTTCAGAATGTTCAGAAGTCCTCAAGATCAAGTATGTGTGACATATCAGGTATTTGTGACTTCTGTGTCTAGCAGTGTCACTCATGAATATTGTTGTGTGTTGTGTTCATCTGAAGGGCAATCTAGTGAGCGACCAACAGCTTAGTTTTCATCTCGGCGATCATTGACCTGATATGGCTCAAGGTCAGCAAATTTTTGCTGCTCTTGTTTCCCATAAATTTTGAGAGCTGTAACCCTTATCTGCCCAGGAATGAGGGTACCCCACTCCAAAAATGTTTTCTTAATGCAAACAAACATCAAGGAAAATCAAAAAAGAGAAAACATATCCAAATTTGTTATTCGAATATGACCCAAACCGAAACCCTTTTTGACCAAAAAGGGAAGCTTATAGTCCCTACTATGTTTCAAATAAGTTTAGACCTTATCAGAGGTATTTCAAGGGGGTCCCTGGAGCATAATTTTACTGCCTCCCCTGGGCAGGATAAGAGTATAAACTGACCCTAGGCAGTGTAGGATTTAAGTTAAGATACACTTCAACTAACAATTAATTACAATTCAGCTGAAAAATACTGTGCAACGCACCTGGGATAGGCACCTGTTCACAAGTAGTTTGATCAACACCTCCATTTTTTATAATAAGATCAAGTTTTAATGATTTTTGATATACTATAGGTACTGAATGGAAGCACCTTGCGAATCCTGAAACCTGAAACTTACTTTTCCTTTTAAAGTACAAAAACTCACATCTAAAGGAATGTCGTTGTAAGGTGCAACTCCACAGATACCACTTTTCACCAGTAACGCTGGATATGCAGCAATTGAAGAATGGAATGGAAATTCTTTGACAAAGTTCAGATTGCATCGTTCAATCAAAGTCAGACTGAGGTTCAAAATTAACAATTCAAGATTGAGTTTCTATCACCGTTTACTACAACTCGTGTCAACCCACTACTTACTGCATTCGATTCAACGGCAGATTAGTGCTAATTGTGTAAAAACTGTCCGCCAAATATGCTTTGACAAAAAGGCAGTGTTTGTGTCCCAACTACTACTTCACTAAATCAACAATCAGATAATGAGGTAAACTCGACAATACTGCAGGCTAGGCCTCCATATATATATAGAAACCTCATTTGCATGGAATAAAAGCAACAAAGCTATTTTCATGTTCAGTCCCAATTATTCGAGCACTGCAACCCTGCCCCACCGGGTGGGGTTGCAGTGGCCTAAGATCCTCCAGCTGTAAAGGCTCAAAAGCTCAACCGTCAAAAAAACAACAACAGCAACAAAAGAAAACAGACCCCCCCCCCAAATCGAATCGTATAAGGAGCTAGCGCTGCTTTAAGCTAGATATTCGCCACAGACGCTGAGTAGATTGGCAACGGGAAGCTATACTCTACCCAGTATTACTGACAGGACCAACTTCTTCGTACTCGTGACAAATCATTCCCAAAGGAGCATATTGATGCAATACTACTTGCTCATTATCAGCCAAATCAAATAGGCAGTGATCAATATCAGCACATAAGTAATCTTGTTCGATTGGACTGGAGGGATGCATTATGCTCCCATGCTGTTTTCTTCTCCTGATGAATTTCACAACAACCACAACTGTGACCGCAACCAATCCAAGCACTGGAAGAAGTATGATCGCAGTACCAGGAGCTGATTTACTTCTGCTTGGTGTCTTATTCAAACACTGTATACGCATCACATCGCTACATTTCTGACAGGGCAGGCATATTCGAACTGATACAAGCATAGATGCCAACCCTCCACCAAACTGAGTCAGATTAATTTGTTTTTCACTCTGAGAGGTGTTACCATCTTTCGTTGTGATCTTCCCATCAAAAAACAAAAACAAAAACCTATATTCATACATTATAGACTTAAATTTGTTATGTGAATCATCTCTCCAAGACGCAGCAGCCACCTTCTCTGCATCATCGTATTCACATGTAAGATTCTTGACAGGTTGCAGATCAATACTCACTGATGAATTGACGCATTCAATCCATTGCTTCCCACCACACGAAGGCTCCAGAATGACACAGATGTCATAACGCTTACAAGGATTGAACACAGCTTCTATAGCGGTAGTACACGCACTATAAATGCAATTTTTAAAGGAAAAATCCTGAATTTTGCGTCGTTGGCCAACATCACTGGTTGTACCTGTCTCTTCCCAAGCAACTTCGTGGCTGGTTTCCACAATAATACCTCTCTCAGGTTTAAGCCATGATATCATAAACCCATTGTGATCAAGGTTTGAAATATTGATGGAAGGACGCAGATCTAAGCCAGCGCAATCCTTTACAATATGACATCTATCAAGGGTGAAGGAATGGATGCAGGAATCAGAAATGTTCAATGTTTCATGTTTTGATGTAAAATTAAGTCCATGATCTATAGAAGAAAATTTCTTCAAATCATCGAAAGTCATATACAGACAATGAATAGTGTTATTTCTATCTGTCATATTACACACCCCAAAACGTTTCAGGGATTGGGGGGTCTTCAATCGTAAGCCGCAGTCTTTCCCTTTTGGGCACACACCTAGAGTAAAATTGTACTGGTCACTGATGATAGGTCGTCCAAGATGAACTTTCCATGAGAGATCACCACTATGTGAAAATTCACAAGAGGCATTACAATATCCTCCTGATTTCTTCACAAAAATGTTCGTCATGCACCGCAAATGCATAGATTTGTGCAACAAAACCCATAGAAAGATAGACCGGTGGCCCACATGAAGTGTCATTGTCCTAAGAAAAATGGTAAAAAATTTCCATACATAACAAAAACAAACCTACAATACAAATTTGGACAAGCAAATGGCTCTGCCAAATTGTGCTAGTTTCTTCTACCCCTGTGTTACTTCCCCTGATGATATGAGTTGTTCTCTGTTGTACAGAACCACTTTTTGACAGGTGTATAAGAAGAGGCAGTCTAGTCTAAGTGTAGCACAAAACTAAACATAGTTTAGAATACGGCTAATGAAGATCCTGAGTTGCTAGGCCTCGACAAATTCATGCTTTCCTAGCTTTTTTCCAAGAATTTATTTTTTTCCAACGGAGACATTTGAGACTAGGATTAATAGGGAATGCACAACATTTCACTATCAATTGAATAATTGAAGAAATCATTAATATATAACATGATATGCATCTCTGCCAAAAGAAAGTATGACTCAGATACCTGGTCACCTGCTTTAAGCAGCACTTAAACAGCACCTCTGGTTCACGTAAACAAAACATCACAGCAAACTGCATGCAAAGGCAATTAGCGATAACTCCAAGCAGGCACACATTTGTAAATCAATCATGTCATGGGTTGCAATGTCTTGCAATTGGGCTCACAAACTGGAAGGAATGCTTTGTTGTTAGCTAAAATACGTTAGATCTGTCTGTGTTTGAATGTGCAAATTTCCAACGTGCACAAAATATCAGGTGCCACAGAGTAGCTCACGTACACGATGCGTGCATGCTCGTTTCCGTGCACACAATTTGACGAGCCCTGAGTTGGCTGGCAAACATAATTCAAAAGGGAAGGAGATAAAGTAACAGCCCGAAAAACTGCAAAACTTGTCATCAAAGACGAGAAGTTTAAATGGAGACCAGCTCCAAGACAATACGGCTTCCCATTCTGGGATGATCACCGCATCCACAGCAATCCAAGAGGCACATTCTCCTATGAGGACTTGGAACCACCAGGAAAGGGGACAAAATCAAGTAATGGTTGTGATCTGGTGCAGGCCCTCGAGTAAGCATCACCTGCCTCCTACAAGACACCAGCCAAGTCCCCAGACACCTTCCGCCCAGACATATACCAGGCCAAGTACACACAATCAAGAAGTCACTACTTAGACTATGCTGCTACATGCTTCATGCATGATTTAATTCGTTTTACATTGTAGCAGGTTTAGGTAGGTTACAAACACTACCTTATTAAGGGAAGAAAGTTTTGCGGGAATTAATTTTCGCGGTCAAGTTTTTCCGACATTTCGCGGGAATTAACTTTCACAGTCAATGCTACACAGATCATTTCAAGGGAATAAATTTCCGTGGCTAAACACTTTTCATAAATTTTTGCAAAGTTATTTCCACATTAAAACAACATTTTAGCATGCGGTACTTGTCAGTGTAAGAGAGAGTCAACCTTAGCTCAAAGGAAACTGATTAAGAATGCATTATCTTTAATAAGATTTTCAGGTCAATGATGGATAAATTTTCAAGGAATTAATTTTCGTGCTTCAGCACTTTCAAAGATAAAAGACGGAATTTAATTTTGCGTATTTGCCCCAAAACTACAACATACACAAAATTCTTCCCGCAAAAACTTCTTCACTTAAGGTGACGTAGGCTTTAGTCCAGAGAATTGCCACACATTAATAAAGATTAAATACTAAAATTAGGCAAGGAGCCATGAGGCCTTCTTCATGATGAGCTTTTTCTATACAGGTAATATTCTTGCTTACTGGGCACCATGCGATTCTTTCAAAAAAATGGCAACCATATCGATCACATGTTGCTATCAACGGAGGCAAATTGAGAAGAAATAAGCATATTCTTTACTGGTTTTCAGGGCATTGAGTGCGGCAATCACATGCAAAAAGAGTCCAAGGTCAAGCCAGCTATATCTAAAAATTATTGACACAAATCTAAATCAAGTCAACAGAATGTTGTGCTGTTTAAAGATCTCTTACAGCCAAGTGGATGCCTATGAATAAATGCTGCCTGTGGTATTCACCCTTCAGGTACAATTTCAGTAACCACGCAGCTCTCATATCTAATAAGAACGACCATGAGAACCACGTTCCCGTGATACAACACAAGCAGTTTTGGACAAGGAAACTAGCAGGAATCATAGCACAAGAAATTCTCTTACCTTTTGGTGCAATAGTGAAGTAGAATACAGCATCAAAGATAGAGTGGAAAGTTTGCTCCAATGAAACATATATCATCACAAGCAATTAACACTGGTTCTTTAGAGAGAAACAACTACAGAAAGTGATAGATCGTCAAAACCTATGGTGTTTTTACCGAAGAAATAAGCATAACCAACTACTCAGAAACCAGAACTTTGCGACTCTGACTGTAACAAAATAGGCTCAAAATCAACCTGTGCATTTCTATCAGATCATTGAGATCAAAGATATTCTTTTACTATAGACAAACACAACTGTTTTCGTTTATCATCATTTTGCTGCTTCAACGAATTTCCTATTCGCATGACATTCAGAAGAAGCTCAGTCTTATTCAGAACTATGGAAATGCAAGCAATAGGATTAAGACTAGTATTTCTACAAACTTTAAAGGTAGCCACAAGAATGATCAAATAGGCTAAAGGAAAATTTCTGAAACAACTATGATGATAAGGCTTGCATGAAAAAATGTATTAGTAAGAATTTTGCCTTCCATTTTCCAGCTGAACTTTCTGAGTCTATGGAAAAGATCCTCATTTCACCAACAAAAACATAAACAATGATCAAAATGGAACATCAGAAGACATATCGCACAGAAATACACTTATAATTATATACAACAGCATAAAATGGTTTTATAAGAGGAGATTCTATACCGGTTCTATGGCGTAGAATGACCAAGCAACACAGACCTTCATGTACATTTTGGCTTCTTAGATATTCAGTCCACACATTCATTTGCCCACTAGTACTACAGAGAATGCTGCTAACTTAGTCGAAAACATATCTATCAAAAAGCCAAGTATTGCAGCAACAATATCTTGAGAGTAATAATATTTATTGTCATCCCTCAAATCATTAACCTACTGACACATATCTGTCCTACCCAGCACAATTACCTCCTCTATTTGTAATGATTGCCAATGTTTCAGTCGCTCTACAAACTACTGAGTGGTGTCAGGTCCTGGTTCACCAAGATGCCTTTCCAGCAAATAATAAGTTGCAGGAGATATTTGTTTGCTTCCATAACGATAAATTAACATTCGAAGATCTGCTGAGAAAGAGAGTTAGAGATAAACCATCGATAACACAAACCAAAAGTATGTATCCATGATGAACATATAGCACAATAAACATCAAATTTAGGCCAAAGAGAAGCATTCTATGGAACACCTTCACCCTACAGTAGGACACTGAGAAATTGTCAATGACAAGGAGAGGGAAAGGAGGCAATCAGCAACACAGCAGAGAAAAACGAAACAGGGATGAGTTGCCATCATTATAATGTGACATGCCAAAAGACTAAGTACAAGAAAGGAACTACACAACATAGTGATCATCAAAGCAATCCAAATTGCAAAAACGATGATCAAGTACACGCAAAACACTTCAATCTTGATGTGAGTATTGGTAACATTACATCCACTCTGCTGGCTTTGAACCATTAAATCTCACAGGCTACAAATAGCAACACTTGTCCAGAACTTGAGAAGATTCGAAAAGTGGCAAGGTTAGCGAGACTTAGGAATCCCCGTCCCTTCTCAGCCTGTCATGATGACCTCATTTTTGTTTTACCCACTATATTTGGCTCATCAATTTTTCACAAGACACAACATAATACTGAATGAAAACAAGTCACATAATTAGTGGACTCCCGCAAACTTAATTGAGAATCTCTGCATCAGATACAAGAACAGAATA
>JAOBRC010661674.1:0-10637 GCA_027575255.1 Scolionema suvaense
AAAGATATATCTTTTTAATATATTTCCTTGGGTCAAGAAACTTATATGCTAAACAAAAAAGAATAAAAAGGTTAATACGCTCCTCATTAACGCAATAAGTATTATTTTATGACACTTTAAATCTGAAAGCATTAGTTGTCATATAGAAATCGCGGATTTTGCTCCCATCAGATTTTTCCTAAATCTCTAAATCCGCGAAACCAAGCCAACAAGTAGAATATGGTCAAGCAAGGAAATTTAAAAATCCTTCTAGTCTTACAATCCTCTTTTATGAAAGCGATTTTATAAGTGCATGACTCACTTTCATTTATCTAAACATAAAGACCAATCTGGAGAAGAAAAACAGACTGAGTTTCGTCATAAAAATTAAGAACAGAAACAATATCTTTTATCATGATGTTCAAATTTTGTAATAACGCTCTAAGACTTAATTGTGAGGATAACGTCAACTACATGATTATTTCTTTACTTTTTTAGTTTGATAAATCGTTTACTAACGAAGACAGCAATTCTATGCTAGAAATGGTAACAGTTCAAGCCCGTAATGTGTTGCGACATAGGAATAAACAAGGACAAATGAGTCTGAAAACCGGAACAAGATAAACAACAATGAGCCTCTCCTCAAATTAATAGCCTGACTGGATCGATAAACTTCTACTTGCGAGTTATAATGATTATTTTGTTTAAAACTGATACAACAAGTCGCGGGGTGCTAGTCGGTCACTGCCTATGGTCAGGTTCATTTACTTTGCATTGTCGCCTCTCTGCAGGAGATACGTTGTATCGACCAGCGAGGGCATCCACAAATTGAATGTTGTTTGGGGGTTGGGAAGCTCTTCAGGGTAAGGTAGCACGCATGGTAAAGATATTTTGACTTATTCTTTTCTTGCGTTTTACTGTTTCGAACAATGCGCATTACTGTCTTCGAACAGTGCGCATGCTTGCGTGTTCAAATAGAAGTTATGCTTATGAAATCTTGACATGACAAAAACACGTAAAACTGATACCATGGTAAAGTTTTCCAGCCTTTTTTCGGGGGCTTGGTTTTGTCGGCGTTGGAAGGTTGGGAATGTGCCCCACAAGCGAAGGATAATTTGACTTTGCACCCATGCAAATTACAGTTGGATACACCTTTTTCACGATAGGATCGAAGGACAAATTTCCGCCTTGCCACACGACTGACTCACGTCTCTGACACAGTTTTGGTCATACGGCAAGCAGGCTATGAATTCTATGTACACGCTGTTGCAAACAACCGATCTAATCTTGATTGGAGCATATTGAGTGCGCCGTTGCGCCCACCTAGTGCCCAGATTCGTAAAGTAACCTGGACCGGGTAACAAAGGGGAAACGGGAATGTGAGGATAGAAATGTTTACACAGTTGCTGGCAGTTGACTTCGTTTTTCAATTTGGCCATACATCGATAACCATAGGGCTTGAAGCTATCCTATTGCACTTAGCATGTGTAGAGCATAAAAACCGTGTCAGATGGCACACTTAACACGGTCTGTATCCGCCCCTGATTTCTTTTCAATATTTATTTTCAAATTCCTTGGTGTAAATCGATAAAATATGTGTGCAAGCAAAGAGTCGCAAATCGGGGCGAGTGGGCGGGCTATGGTTGAGTGGCTTACTAGTTTTGCTTTTCATAAAATCGTGTATTTACAAAGCTAGGACGTCTGCAGGGTATGGCAGAATTTGCTTTAGGGCGTGACTTGGGATTTTGTCAATGTTAAGGTAATTTGGAGAAGAATGGGCTACAAAATGTTCTGCAATACGAAGGTGCATTTTTGGTTTAAAATTTATAACAACTTTTTGGACAACACTCATTTTTATAGAAACAATTTGATAAGAACCCGAGCCTCAAACGAGGCTGAGAAACACGATTTTATAATCAAGATGATCGAATTGTGCAATAACACTTAGACCTGGGAAATCCAGCATTCTTTTCTATGGAGGGTTACATGAGGTCCAACTTTATGGATTTACCGAAATTTCGAAATGCCCCATGTAGCAGAGGTGGCACTCAGCTGTTTCAGTGACCGATCTCTCTAAGTTTTTCATTGATAGCTTTAGAGAATATGGTTCCTATAAAATTAATATTCAGCGTCAAATTTGGAATCTAATGACATTTAACATGACCACTTTTGGAAATCTTCAAATTTTTCGTCTAATGAGATTTTTGCGAAAATCCACCAACATGAATTTTGCCCTCCCTGCGTAAAATGCCGAAGGTGTGGAACATGGCACGCAACATTTTCTTAATCAATACATGATAATAAACGTATCTATGCCAAAAGTTGCATGAGTACCAAAATTTTAGGTTCCCACTCAAATCCAAATTTGACCCCTGGACTATTATCAGGGCAGAATGGAGTCAAACATAAAATTTTTTTTTTGATGTCATAGATCTTCCACTGACAAAAAATACTTCAATGTTGACAGTGTTGTCTTGTGAAATTAAAAACAAATAAAGATTAATTGAGGCTAAAAATTGGCAAAACTTAAGACTAACGAGCCTCAGCCTAAATTTTTGGTTCTTATATAAAAGAAGAGTTTAAGGGTTCAATGTTCTCAATTTAGGTCAGAATTAAGTCCATAATATTAGCTCGCTCTTCCGTAAATTTTATGGAAAATCTCTCTTCTTCCCACATGTAGTGGTTCTGGTACTCAATCAACAGGAAATTAACCAGGAACGGCAAAACATAATACTTGCCTGGCAACAGTGAATCTCTTGCAGTGAAATGCTTTAGCAGAAAAAATTATATATTGTCTGGGATGGCACATCTTTTTTCCTCCATATCGATATTCATTCCATGCTCATGCTCATAAATCACCGAGAGCAGTGTATACTGGGACCATAGTGCACTGCTTAATCAAAGTATAGAAATTTCTATTAACAATTAACATACCTAGCTCCTCCCGCTGGATCTTATATTTTTACTGCGCAAATACGGCCAATTTTTAAATTATGTTTTGTCTATTTTTAACCCTATTCTACCTACAATCGTAGCCAAGATATCTTCGCCAAACTGATTTTACTGTCTGAAAGAAGTTACGCCGGATCCCTTCCAGTCGTGTTTGTGTTGGCTATCTGTAAAAGCGGGAACCGGGAACCGGGAACCGGGAACGGGGAATGGATCTGTGAAACCGGGAACAGGGAACGGGGAACGGGGAATGGCTCAGTAAAACCGTGAACGGGGAACGGGGAATTCGTTGGAGCTGTATCCGCAAATGATTTTCCAAAGGTTAGAGAGGCACTTTGATGTGCTCACCAGACAGTGGTGTTTGACTTGAATCTGTATTTCAGATACCAAATAGCTCAATTTTAAATGTATTTTTTCTTAGAAGATAGCACTACTTATGTCACTTGAGCACAAAATTTTCAATGTGATCTCCATCATCAATTTTCGACTTTACATACATCAATCATTGAAATGAATACCAACATTTAAGCAAAGACAAGTATGATTTCTTTTCAAGGGATATAAGTGGGCCCTTTTGAGAAGATAAATAATTATTTCTACGATTTATCATCACAAAACTATTTCGCTGACTAGTAGAGTAGACGCTGGGTTCTATCACGGTTTTAATGGTCCTTAATGTAAAGTATAATGAAAGTTAAAAGTGTTTATTCTTAGGTTAAATTTGACTGGTAGTGAGTGGTTCACACTCCGTGAAATCTGTCACGCTCTACTTTTACATGCTTTTTCATAAGAACATTCACTTGGATATGAAGCCTTCCTGTTTTGCCTTGATGTTCTTAACTTCTAATTAAGATTTTGGTGTTTTTAAGCCTTATGTTCTTATTAACTCTGTCCTTATAGAAATAAAACGTATAGAGGAAACATGTTGTACGATTAAAACCTTACAGTCTTAAAAAGCATTTTCTACAGCAACAAAAATAGACCGTTTACTTCAAAACAGTTTGCGTAAAGTTGTAAAGTGTCTTTGAGAACATTTTCTTCGTTTAAAGCAATGCACACCATGATACTCAAATCAGAACAAGCTAGTCGCTTTTTTTATGTCCTTTACAGTACCAGCAAAAAAATGACACGGGTCAGTTTTGTATTTTTGAAGGGATGTTATCAAGAACTACTAGCTCTCTACATTTATACTTCATATGGTGTCAGGAGAAAAAGTCAGAGAACAGGTGAAATTTGACTTTTAAACTGTACAACAAAAGTTTTCAGGAACGTAAGGCCTTGAAGGGTCAAACTTTTAAAAAAACCATAATCAGTACTCCTGAGCTACACGTTAAAAAAAACCCCGTTTAGTCTTACAATGGTACTCTAACTGTACTCCCCCGCTTATTTTGACCCGTTTATTAATTTTAAAAATTTATCAGACCCCCCGCCCCTTTATTTTGACCCCCGCTTACTATGGTGCTTTGAAAAGTGCAGCCTTCGAAAATCTACGAACCTTTGACCTCTAAACAAAAGAGCAAGAACAAACTAAGACACTCTGTGAATTTTGCAAACAAGATATGCTATTGCCAGCATTCCAACAGAATCAAATATATGGGCACTTCTTGAAATTTGAACACATAAGTCTCGTTAGGACTCATTATCGCAGCGTAATTTTTGCACAGCTGTATTATCAGATGTATTGTTTAACTGCCTACAATCTTCGCAAACGCTTTTCTCTGAAGAAACTCAATGTGAACTTTTTATCAAAATCTCTAAAATTAAAAAAAGTGTTTCTGCTATGGGTGCTTGGTTCCTTATAAAAAAGTTCACTTTAAGAACTTAAATCTACTCCCTTTTCTCTTATGGGAAACCCACTCATGCGACTCCCGGTGGGAAGGGGGTGTCCTGAGGTATGGTTTTGTCGGCATGTGCCGCCCACAAATTAAGGACATGACCCCGATTTAACCCTAGTTGCTGTGGGATCAAGGGGCACCCTAGCTAGTGTGTGGGGGGAAGGGCAAAAAAGTCCCCCCTACTTTTCTAAAAAACCACAACAGCTGCACCCAAATCAATAGCATGTACTAACAAGGCCACTATTGAAGTTTTGAAATATGCATAGATTTGCAGATAATTATTGCAGAATTAATGTGACGTCAACATAATTACCGTCAGTTGGGAATTATGCTCATTAATTATGCAAAATTTCGGAGTCCTTAGAAATTTATTCTGATTGATCCAAATTGTTCCAAATAGTGTAGATAACCTATTTAGAATGTGAAATCTTGTTTTTAGACCCAACTTTTCTAATTATTGCAGAAAAACAGCTTTTTTCAATAACTCCGCCCAAAAATTGGTCAATTATGTGCTCCTATCGCATATCAGAAAACTGCAATATCTTATGAACCACTTAACCTATGGAACTGAAATTTGTGGTGCAAACGTGTTATAACGAAATATTAATAGTCACCACGTTTCATTACTCCAGAGTGAAGTGTTCTGAAGTTATTTGCAAAAAACCACTAGGGGCGGTGCAAATTTGCCCCCCCCCCCCCCACACACATTCTTATACGTGGCGTGCATAGATACTGCTGAGGGAACAGTTGTGCTGTGTCACCCGATCGCTCCCCAATGGTGGCCGCTGAAGGGAAAATTTGGGGTTTTTTGTCCTTCAGATCGTCGGAAAGTGTATTTCCGGCCAAAATTTGTTGAAATTCTTGCTCCATGGCACCCTGATTTAGGGCAAAACGTCCTTTTGGTAACCCTGTTTTAGGGAAATGGATAAAGTTTACTACCCTGGTGGGTGGAACATGCCGTATCTTGGTATATGGGAGTACCCCCCCGGGATGCGACTAGTAAAGCATCCCATGATTTAAGAAACTTTAACTACATGTTTTTTATAAGCATAACGCTTATACGCATATTTAGGCTCGGTTTTGGAAAAATGCTAAGCATATGGTAATCATAAGTCCCAGCCTCAAGAAGTAGAATACTTCACTTTGAAACTCCATGAACTTAGCATTATTATCGCAAGTGTGGCTCTGTATACGAAGCTAATGAATTCCTTCTCATTCCATGTAAAAGTTCCTGGCATATGCTCTTATCCTAGAAAATGACATCACGTATACTATGCGTATATGGACGTCTAATTGCTTCTTATATTATCATAACAAAGAAAAAGCCAAAACCCGAGAAAAGTAAGTTCAAATTCGAACAAGCATATACTACCCTAAGGTAATTAATTTTTGCGGAATTAATTATTGCGGAATTTATTTTTGCGGAACTAATTTTTGCGAATTTGGGTAATTTTCGCAAAAATTAGTTCCGCAAAACGTTTCAAATCTTCCATTCGCAAAAATTAGTTCTGCGTAAGCAAGGAGGTTTAAATAACTTCTTTAAACCTCCTTGATTACAGTGACATGCACAGCACGCTAAAATGTTATTTTGATGAAGAAATAGCTTGCTAAAAAATTGTAAAAAGTTTTCAACCGCGAAAATGTATTCCCGCGAAATGCTTTGTTTAGTATGGACCGCGAAAATTAATTCCCGCGAAATGTCCGAAAATTTTGACCGCGAAAATTAATTCCCGCGAAAATTTCTTCCCTTAAGGTACACATGTTCCGGCACCTTTGTTCCAAATTTCACGCTTTCACCATGCTTTGTTCAGAAATTAGGTTAGGGGTTAGTTTTACTCCCCTCCCCCCAGTGACGAACGCACTGTCCAAGGGTCTGAGGTTGACAAGTAACCATAACTTTATACATTTTTTATAAGAACGTTATCTTGAGAGCACGCCTTCGTGTTTTGTCTTAATGTTTTTAACTTTTACTAGGGTTTTGGCGTTTTGAAGTCTTGCGTTCTTCTAAACGTTCTTTTTATAGAAAAAAACGTGTACTCAAATTTAAGCGCGTAAATTGAAATTTGACAGTTTGGAAAGAGAAAGTGTAGGCTATTAGAAAGTTCATTTTCCGGTGATCTAGAGGAGAGATATTAATTTTCAAAATTGTCTGCCCTGTCGCAAACTATGATGACATCTCAAGAAGATTCACTACGGGTTGAACCAGCCAAGTCACTCCACAGCCAAAGTGTTTCTTGCGTCCCTGCACATGCATGCTGGTGTTGGCAATTTCCAAGGCTGCATTCGTATCTTGACAAACAATACCAAAAACAAAGGCATAAAAAGAATATGGTTGAATTTCCCATGATTTTGGTTCAAAATTTGCATTGACTACATATGATGGTTGACTTCCTCATATACTAACCCTTAACAGGAAACTATTGAAGTGTCTAATATTTCCCCTGCCAACAGAAGCTATGCCCCACCTTAATATCACATTCATATTGCTTTACACTTCAATGAAAAGATGTCTGTTAATCATTATTCGAGAATGTAAACCGTACTTAGGCTGGCGGGGGCTAAATCGCCCCCCTGTTGGTTTTTCTGCAGTCAATTGTTGGCAAGTGATTTTTAAGCGCTGGTGCTTGCCGACAATTCATAAAATTTATCGAGATATCTTTTGGAGAAGAAAACTAAAATTTGGATTAAGTATCATTGTTTTATTGTTCGTTTGTTAAAGACAATTGGACATGGTCAATTTTGCCCCAACCCTAAAATGCTTCAATTTTGCCTTAAAACTGTTACTTAACTTGTAGAGTGTATTTTGTAACATTTTTTGGCAAAACATTGCATGACGAGGATGCATTTGCATTATACCTACGCCCGGCAATAGTGCATTTAAAACAAGTTGAAGAAGGTACTCCTTCATGCTTAAAATTTAAAGGCGCAAGGCTGGGATCATGTGCTCATTGATGAAATAATTTGATGCGGCAAAAATCGTCCGCAGAGGGATAAGTTAACGATTGGAAATGCTCCTTTCGTCTTTACTTCATTAAGTAAGTACTTTTGAAATTTACTGACGAGCTACATAACTTGCACAAATATGCTGCAGCACCAGTATAGTGTTTGTACCCTAACCTTCTGAAACATTTCAAAATACAAAGTATACTAAACTAAATAAGAGAACGCATTGTCATCCAAATTGATAACAATCCTGCCTTTCACTTCACCAATATACATCATGTACTAATCAGTTCCAAATAAAATTTATTGCATAAAAAAGAATATTTTTATTAGCTATGTGAAGTTATGTCACACATAACATTACTGCTTGCAACGTGGTATGAAGCGAATTTTACTTGGTTTAGGTGTGAGTAGAAAGCTCAAATCTGGTTCCAGTGATGGCAAATCATTATCTGTCGCAGGTAGCAGTTTGAAGTCCTTCAATAAACGACCCATGAAAACAAATAGCTCTGCTTTTGCAAGCGTTTCACCCACGCAATTTCTTCTTCCTAAGCCGAACGAAATAAAACTTTCCTTTCCACCAAGCTTTACACTTCCATCTTCATTTAACCACCGTTTTGGATTGAATTCGTGAGGATTTTCCCAGTACCGTTCATCGTGGTTCATGCTCCAGATGTTATAAAAGAACACAGTATCCTTTTGAACGGTATACTTGCCAATCTTGGTTGGTTCCAAACATCGATGTATTAGACCCAAAAATGCTACACTTCCCTGCCGCAGAATCTCCATTACAGTAGCATGTAGAATAGGTAAACGTGGTCGATCTTGAATGGTCGGATAAACATTGTCGCCTAATACTTGACGAAGTTCCTCCACGATCATATCTTGATATTCAGGATGATGAACAAGATAGAGGATTCCAAACCCAATCGAATTCAAGCCTGTATCCACACCAGCAAATACAAAATCGTGGAGCAACATAACAATGTCTTCTTGTACCTTATTATCAACAGACGTATTCTGCTCTGTAGTGTATTTAATCAATGAATCAGTGAAGTCTCGAATATGATTAGGGTCATAGGTGTCTTTGTGCTCTTGGATTTTGCGAAGGAAAAGTGGATCTCGAATAGCAACTGCTTTTTTCGCCATGTTGACGGATTTAAAGAAAGGGAAGTAATGCAACCAAGGTATAAACGCACCAGCGTCTCTTATTGTTATAGCCTCCTTCAGGCATTCTTGGAAATCCATCATCTCATGGAACTCGGGATCGTTCTCATCGTATCGTTTTCCAAACATCAGTGCACAGGTCACATTCGTCAAGAACAATGCTGAAATGAATACAAGGATAAACAAGTTTCAATACTTATATGGCCTTTTTTCCCAGAATAAACGGACATACTTCCTCGATGAAAATACTCACTTTAGTTCCGTAGTCCGCAGTGCCCCTATTCAATGATTACCGATATTATTTACACCATAGTTCCCCATGAAGTGAAACTCTGATATCTTTAAAGTCCAAATATCAGTCTTTGTTTATATCTATCAGCTCATGAAGTAGACCAGTATAGTCGTTTCTGGCCCCTACAGTATTCACCAGACAGCAACTGCAGTCTGATTATCAAGGTCACTATTCTGCTTCGCTCAATTTGCACTCAAATGGATGAAAGAAGACTTGACTAGACAAATTTTCTGTACTCATGAAAAGAATGATAATAGTGATATCCTGAAGAATCCGAAAACCCTATTTACACTGGGGGGAATTACCCCCCCCCAGGAAAACTTTTTGCGATATTTCCTGAACGGCAAAAGCTTCAGAATGGAAACTTGGCGACTTGTAATATAATTTTATATGCTATAAGATGCAGTAAGGATCATTTTGAATTTTTTTGATCTTGTCAGTTTTTCGGGGACATTCTCGCAGGTGGTTGGACCCATTTTTGCCCAAATTTTGACCAAAAGTTTTTGAAAAACTGTGAAGATGGCAAATATAACTTTAAAAGCCTATCCTAATAGCAAGTAATCATTGTTACGAGTAATTTAAAACAAATTTGAAAAAAAAGCTTCAGTGGTTCAGATTTTATGGTCGTTGAAATTTGGTGAACATTTTTGCTGACGTCAGCAAAATTTGGACTTTTTAGCCGACTCTAGGGCCATCTACACATATTTAAGGTGCCAAATTTCACGCTTTGACCATGCTTTGTTCAGAAATTAGGGTAGAGGGTAATTTACCCCCACCTACCCTCCCCAGTGTAAATCGTAAGCTTTTTGGCCCGAGATGGATATTATAATATGAGGAAGCTCTTGGTACAAAGATGAAGCTGTTCAACTATGTTACAAAAGTGCTAAGAAGGTGAGGGAGCGGCATTAGAATCATGGGTAATTTTACAATCCTTTGTGACACTTGAAAAAAATCTTAGTCGTCCTTCGTCCTCAATATCTCGAAACAAGTATCGATCAGAGAAACGATTTCAGAATAGGATATTAGAAAGCAAGAATCATCCCCGGTACATTTGGATTTTGAAGTTGATTCCAATCGAAATCTAGTCCCGTGATTTTTGAGTATGACACTCTGATAGCAAATCAGTATATTGACCTCCGCCTTCGCAGTTTTTAGGAAAAATCTTTAATAAAGACTCAGGTACGTTTTGAGGTACGCAAGCAAATGCCCATTTTCTGGGAACGCTGCATCTCATGCGGTACACTTCTGTTTCAAATGCACACTTAACCGTATCTAGGCCGGGGGGAGGATGAATCATCCCCCCTTGGAGAAGAAGCTGAATATCTTCTAAACGGTAAAAGATCTTCCGTTCATATCTCATGACTTTTCACAAAATTTAGTCGTCTATCGAATTTCAACGAAAAAATTTTGTTACAACGTAAAATCTGATGACGTCAGCACCTTTTGTCTCTCTGATTGGGAATTCTGGGTAA